>JAUNZM010000566.1:600000-838050 GCA_033459285.1 Clamator glandarius | reverse complement strand
GAGAAAAAGTTTATCCTAAAGGTCACTGATCTAAAGCCCCTGCTCAAACTCTCTTGGTTAACAGAGAAACCTGTTTGGGTTGACCAGTGGCCTCTTAAAGGGAAGAAACTTGTTCAACTGCAATGTTTAGTAGCAGAAAAATTACAAACTGGACATATTGTTCCATCTAATAGTCCATGGAATACTCCCATATTCGTCATTCCTAAAAAGTCATGGAGATTACTGCATGAACTAAGAGCTATAAATACATTAATGCAGCCAACGGGTGCCTTACAGCCAGACTACCGAATCCAACTATGTTATCTGCTGATTGGTACCTTTTTATAATAGATCTAAAAGACTGTTTCTTTACAATCCCCCTACATCCAGATGACTGGAAGTATTTTGCTTTCTCAATACCTGCTGTGAATAATTCCAAACCCATGAAAAGATATCACTGGACAGTATTACTGCAGGGCATGATGAACAGCCCAACCATTTGTCAGACTGTGGTCACAGCTGCTCTGCAATCTACAAGACAATGTTTTTCATCCAGTATAACATATCATTATATGGATGACATTCTTATCTGTGCACAAAATGAAATAGACCTGAAAAACACTCTGCAGCATATGAATTAAACTCTTATGGGCTCAAAATTGCTGACAAAAAGGTACAAACTATAGCTCTGTGGAAGTATTTGGTGTGGATTTTATCAGAATTACATGTTAAACCTCAAGTGTTGCATATTACAAAACAAATAAATAACTTGAATGATTTACAGAAATTATTAGCAACCATTAATTGGGTACACCCTGTATTGGGTATTTCTAATCATGAACTAAATCATTTATTTGCCTCCTTAAAAGGAGATAGTGGTTTGACCGCAAAATGCTGCTTGTCGCCGGAAGCAAAGAAAGAATTGGACTTGGTAGCACAAAAATTATCTGAGCTTCAAGCAGACAGAATTTGACTAGAATTACCTGTATGTCTTTTTATCCTTGGAGCTGAGCATCAGCCAACTGGGCTGGTAGGACAATTATCAACAGAGAATAAGCAAGTTTTTTACTTAGAATGGTTATTTTTACCAAACACTCTTAACAAAACTACAACCATATTCTTGGAACTGGTTATATCATTAATTATGAAAGGCCATCATCGTATTCAGACATTAACAGGCTATGATCTTGAAATGCTTTATCTGCCTTTACAGGCACAGGAATATACCTTTCTCTTTCAAAATTATCTACCATTGCAAATCGCTATGGCTGATTTCATAGGTGAAATTCGTTTTACTTTACCTCCTTGCAAATTACTCCAAAATGCTTACAATTTGGCTCTTAAACAGAAATTGATTATGTCACGGACACCAGTAGCTGCAGCCTGAACAGTATTTGTTGGTGGCTCCATAAGAATAGGAAAGGCAGCAGTAGTTTGGTGCGAAAATGATAAATGGCACAACTCTGTGTTACACATTGAAGGATCGACTCAATTAGTTGAATTAGATGCAGTATTACATGCCCAAGACATTTTCTAAGAAGAACCTCTAAACATCATTAGTGACTCAGAATATGTAGCAAATCATAAAATCATAGAATCACCAGGTTGGAAAAGACACATCGGATCATCGAGTCCAACCATTCCGATCAATCACTAAACAATGCCCCTCAGCACCTCGTCAACCCGTCCCTTAAACACCTCCAGGGAAGGTGACTCAACCACCTCCCTGGGCAGCCTGTTCCAGTGTCCAATGACCCTCTCGGTTAAAAATTTTTTCCTAATGTTCAGCCTAAACCTTCCCTGGTGGAGTCTGAGGCCATTCCCTCTCGTCCTGTCCCCTGTCACTTGGGAGAAGAGGCCAGCACCCTCCTCTCTACAACTTCCTTTCAGGTAGTTGTAGAGAGCAATGTGGTCTCCCCTCAGCCTCCTCTTCTCCAGGCTAAACAACCCCAGCTCTCTCAGCCGTTCCTCATAAGGCCTGTTCTCCAGCCCCTTCACCAGCTTTGTTGCTCTTCTCTGGACTCGCTCCAGAGCCTCAACAACCTTCTTGTGGTGAGGGGCCCAGAACTGAACACAGGTTTCAAGGAGTGGTCTCACCAGTGCCAAGTACAGAGGGAGAATAACCTCCCTGGACCTGCTGGTCACGCCGTTTCTGATAAAAGCCAAGATGCCATTGGCCTTCTTGGCCACCTGGGCACACTGCTGGCTCATGTTCAGTGAACTGTCAACCAACACGCCCAAGTCCTTCTCCTCCAGGCAGCTTTCTAGCCAGATTTCTCCTAGTATGTAGCACTGCATAGGGTTGTTGTGCCCCAAGTGCAGGACCCGGCATTTGGCCTTGTTAAACCTCATGCCGTTGGTCTCCGCCCAGCAGTCCAGCCTGTTCAGATCTCTTTGGAGAGCCTCCCTACCCTCCATGCTTCCACTCAGCTTAGTGTCATCCGCAAAGTTGCTAAAGGTGCACTCAATGCCTTCATCTAGGTCATTGATAAAGACATTGAATAGGGCCAGACCCAGCACTGAGCCCTGGGGAACCCCACGTGTAACTGGCCTCCAGCTGGAGTTAACGCCATTTACCACCACTCTCTGGGCCTGGCTATCAAACCAGTTTTCCACCCATGAGAGTGTGCACCTGTCCAGTCCAGAGGCTGACAGTTTCCTAAGCAGAATGCTATGAGAAACTGTGTCAAAGGCTTTACTGAAGTCCAGGAAGACCACATCCACAGCCTTTCCCTCATCCAGTAGTCGAGTCACTTTGTCATAGAAGGCGATCAGGTTTGTTTGGCAAGACCTGCCTTTCGTGAACCCGTGTTGACTGGTCCTGATCACCTGGTTCTCTTGCATGTGCTTCATGATGGCACTCAAGATCACCTGTTCCATGACTTTCCCTGGCACTGAGGTCAGTCTGACAGGCCTGTAGTTCCCTGGATCCTCCCTGCGACCCTTCTTGTAGATGGGCACAACATCAGCCAGCCTCCAGTCCAGTGGTACTTCCCCAGCCTTCCAGGACTGTTGGAAGATGATGGAAAGGGGTTTGGCCAGCACATCCCCCAGCTCCTTCAATACCCTTGAGTGGATCCCATCCGGCCCCAAAGACTTGTGGGTGTCTAGCTGGGCAAGCAAGCCTTTAACCGCCTCCTCTTGGATCATGGGAGCCTCATTCTGCTCCTCTAACTCCTGGGTTTGTACATGGAGGGAGCAACTTTCTTTACAATTAAAGACTGAGGCAAAGAAGGCATTCAGTACCTCAGCCTTTTCCTCATCCCCTCTCACTGTTGTCCCTTCTGCATCCAATAGGGACTGTATGGTCTCCCTAGTCCTCCTTATATTGTTAATATATTTATAGAAAGATTTTTTGTTAGCTTTCACAGACTTAGCCAATTTTTTCCCTGCATGATCTCACTGCCCTCCTGTAGTCCACTCAAGATGCCTGCCCCTTCTTCCAAAGCTCATAGACGTTTCTCTTCTTTTTGATATCTCTCAAAATCTCCCTGCTCAACCAAGCTGTTTTTTCCCCTGCCGGCTCTTTTTCCGGAACATGGGGATGGCTTTCTCCTAGGATTTCTGCCAGGATTTCCTTTTTGAAGAGCTCCCAGCCCTCATGGGCCCCCTTGCCCTTAAGGACTGTCTCCCATGGGACTTTGCCAACCAGCCTTCTGAACTTTCTGAAGTCTGCCCTCTGGAATTTTAATGCGACTGTCCTGCTAACCACCCTCTTCACCTCACCTAGAACTGAAAACCCTATCATCTCGTGATCGCTTTGTCCCAGGTGTCCTCCTATTGCCACATCCCCCACAAGGCCTTCTCTGTTCACAAACAGCAGGTCCAGGAGGGCACCTTCCCTTGTCGGTTCGCTCACCAGTTGTGCGAGGAAGTTGTCTTCCACACACTCCAGGAACCTCCTGGACTGCTTCCTTTCTGCTGTATTGTACTTCCAGCAGATATCGGGAAGATTGAAGTCTCCCACGAGGACAAGAGGCATCGATCTAGAGACTATCCCAGCTGTTTATAGATGATCTCATCAGCTGCTTCTTCTTGGCTGGGTGGTCTGTAACAGACTCCCATCACAAAATCTGCCTTCTTTGGGGCTCCTTTGATTTTAGCCCACAGGCACTCGATCTCCTCATTGCCACAAGCAAGCCTGACAGTATCAAAGCACTCTCTTACATAGAGGGCTACCTCGCCTCCTCTCCTACCCTTCCTGTCCCACCTGAAGAGTTTGTACCCCACCATAGCTGCACTCCAGTTATACGAGTCATCCCACCACGTTTCAGTGATGGCAATGACATCATAGCCTCCTTGCCCTACAACAGCTTCCACCTCCTCCTTCTTATTACCCATGCTGCGTGCATTGGTGTAAATGCACCTCAGCTGGGCTGGCGAACCTTCAGCCCTCATAGAGGGAATAGAGTTTATTCCCAATTGACTGGTCGTTGGGGTAGCTAACGCCAGAGTGCCAGTATCTTCCTTACTGTCCCCAGGTGTAATCGCCCCCACTTGTTCTGTGGTGATGTACTGGTGGTCCTCACCAGCACACCATCTCTGAGTCACTGGTGTCCCACTTCCAGGCTCACTCCCGTCTAGCCTTGTCTCACCCCCTTCCCCCTTCACATCTAGTTTAAAGCTCGATTAATGAGCCTAGCTAGATTTTTAGCAAGGGCTTTAGCCCCCCTAGGAGACACGCGTGTCCCATCCCTAGTAAGAAAGCCTGGGGGTGCGTGGGCCCTCTCCTCACACCAGGCTCAGACCCAGGCATCAATCAATTTCTTCTTTTTGACTACTTCCTCCTCTTTATTTAGCATTGGAATTGAGCTAAATGCTGTAAAATGAATACCTTTTTCCTTTCTTAAGGAGATATATCATAAACAGCTCTTTCTAATGTTCCTTAATCTCAAGATCAAATTATAAAAAAGACTGTTTCCTTTCTTCATTACTCACATTTGCTCACATACCACTTTGCTTGGTCTATTTGCTGAAGGCAATGCAATAGCAGACTCCTTCACAGCATCTGTTTCAACCCTTGATTATGCAACAGCCTCACATTCCTTTTTTTCATCAAAATGTTGCGAGGCTAAGCAAACAATTTAAAAGTACTCTTTCCCAAGTAATGGACATAATTTGGGTATGTCCCGAGCGCCAGCATGTGACTCCATTACCTAAACATGAAGGATTTAACTCCCGTGGCCTTCATTCAAATGAAATTTGGCAAATAGATGTAATACATCATGCGTCTTTTGGCCGCTTACAATATATTCATGTATCCATAGACACCTTTTCGGGTGCTGTGTGTGCCTCTGCTCATGCTAGTGAAAAGAGGCGTGATGTCTGTTGACATTAGACTCGCTGCTTTGCTACGCTTGTAATGCCTAAAGTAATCAAGACAGATAATGTCCCTGCATATACTTCTCAATCTACTCTTTTTTTTTTGTGACAGCGGGGTATTGAACACGTTACAGGTATACCCCACAACTCTACTGGTCAAGCCATCATTGAGCATAGCCATTCAGCTTTGAAAAATATGTTATTAAAACAAAAAAGGGGGAATATGTGTGTCCCCCCGCGGAACAATTAGACAATGCTATCTATAACCTCAAATTTTTAAATGCCAATTTGGTTTCTGGTAGAAATATGAACGCTGTAGAAAGGCATTTTTCAATTTTTGAGAAATCATCACATCATCCAAAGGTTATGTACAGGGACCCTATGGCAAACAATCATTAGAATGGACCTGCTGAACTAATAACGTGGGGGAGAGGGTATATCTGCGTTCTTCTTCCCTCAGGAGCTTGATGGTTTCCGACATGATATATTAAGCCCTACTGTGAGCTGGAAAAACGTGACCCAGAATCAGATATCTCAGATGGAGAAGTTGAACCTGAATGAAGATAAAATACCACAGAAATGAAAGACAACACCACAAGATGATCCTATCACCTGGGGAAAACTGAAACAACTATAACAAAGTGCAAGTACCAAGATGGTAGCTGCGGGTGTACCACCTACCCCAGCAAACACCTTTCTGGCATACTTAGCTATCGCCATCAACAAGAGTACAGTAAGAATGTTAAAATGATAAGGCAGAAGCTAAAAAGGTCTTAATAACTGTACATTATGATGGAGAAGTTATAAAATGGGTAATGGAATGAATTGAGAGTGGGAGAACACCATTGGTGGGAAACTTTCTGTAGTTGGTCTCCCACAGCCACTGGCATCTTCAGTGTGTTTGTGCACCCTGTGATAGTTGTTCTGCTAATGCCAATCTGCTTGTGCTTTGCCATGATAGTGACTTGTTACAAGATGAGGCAGGTGAAATGCTGCATTGAGAACCAGGTGAAAGGACTGGGGCAGGCCAAGTGCCTCCTACCATAGTCAAGGGCGAGACTGGATTGGCCTCTGTGTTTGTCACAAAGAAGAACTTTTAGCTCTGCTGCTGGCTGCAACCCAGAAGGCACTAAGCGGTGGAGACACATGTCATACCAGATCTTGATGTGAAGGATGGCCTTCTCTTGTATAAGAGGGTCATCCAGGAGGGGAGGGCAGGCCAAGCAGCCTGTGGTTCCAAGCCCCCTGCTCAAGCAGGTTTACCTAGAGCAGATTTCACAGGACTGTGTCTACTTAGCTTTTGAATATCTCCACAGATGGAGACTCCATGACCTCTCCAGGCAAACCTGTTCCAATATATGATCACCCTCACAAAAAAAAGAGCAAGTGTTAGTCTAAGTAACCTGTCTTTGAATCTCCCATCCCCAAATGCCGTGTGAAAAAAATGATTTTGTATGATTTAAACCTCATTAAACAGAGGAGGCAAGGACAAAGAAAAGACAAGGACAGCGTCTTTGGAGAAGAGAGAGAGGAACACAATGCCTGAGTGTTGAAAAGCGCCCACTGAATATTGCAGAGATGTTACCAGCCTCAAAGACTTTGGGCGGATGATAAAAGATGAGCCTTGCAAGGACAATTAGCAGTGCTATAAAAGAAATCCTGTAAACCAGATTAAATTTACGAATTTGGACATTTGTTAATCTCAGTTGCATTTGTGTGGTTTTTATATTTGCAGTACTCAGAATTGTCTGGGAAATGAAACAAGATCTCAAAAAAAACAGAACTCAAGGTCCTCGCTACCCTTGTTGTGAATCCGATCTTCTAAAACAAAAAACGTGGGAGATGTGGGAGCAACACCAAGTATATGTAAGTTTAATTGGTGTCAGAAGAGATGGTGAGCAAGAAATGGCCACAACTGTTGTTGAGCCTCTCGAGCAGGAGTGCAGAGTGTTTGATATCCTGCGAGCCGCGGGCCTGAGAAGAATCAACATCGATGGCAAAAACAAGAAGGCATGAAAACAATAGCAGTGTTCATGAAGAGCTTGGAAGGAGAAAAATATGCTGTGGAAATTTTTATGAAGGACTTGTGGGACCAGTGTTGACATTTTTAGTAAGGTATAAATACGAGCTTGTAACAACAAACTTGGTCTTGGCTTGAAACGAAAGCTGAGTCTGTGCATGTTAATATGCCACAAATTGGGACTAAGATAAAGCATGAAGCAGGTACCAAGCATATTACAACAAACATGATTGAAAACACCAGGTGTTCCAAGCTCAACACACAGAATGATTTATCTTGAATGTGTGATAAGGCCAGGCTGGGAGAAAACACCTGGGAATAAGTGAATTGGAGAAATGGCTGAACAGTTAAGAGAGTGTGGAATAGACAAAATCAAAAACATCCTGTTTGTCTGAAGGTCAGAAAATCAAAGAACCGTATAAAGATCTGCCTGAATCAGCGAAGCCGGTACTACGTACTAAGAGAAACAGTAGTAGTACTTTCTTAATTTGACTTCTGTATGCCATGCTGATTAAAAAGAATATGCTTAAAGAAATTTGCGATGTCTACGTCTCCTTCATCGACGCAGTGACAGGATGGTGTTGGCTCTGGATTTCAAATTATGGACTGTTAGTAAAACCTTTGTATGAGGTATTGAAGACATCTACCCCTGAGTACCTGAACTGGACTGAGAACAGCAGGGTAGCCTACAAATGTTTGCAATAGTCCTTAATGAAAGCACCAGCACTCGGGCTTCCAGACTTATCAAAATATTTTGATGAGAGGTGTGGGACAGCCCTGGGAGCGCTATCATAATTTCTGGAAGAGCAGCGATGTGCAGTGGCCTATCTCCCAAAAAAACCTGGATAATGTCAGCCAACTGCCTGAAAGCAGTTGCTGCCACAGTAATATTGATACAGGAAGCTTGCAAATTTACAGTGGGTCAGAAGATGACAGTATATCACAGAATCATTAGGTTGGAAAAGACCCCCAGGATCATCAAGTCCAACCATTCTTATCAATCACTAAACCATGCCCCTCAGCACCTCATCCAAACATCCTTTAAACACTTCCAGGGGAAGTGAATCAAACACCTCCCTGGGCAGCCTGTTCCAATGCCCAATAACTCTTTCCATGAAATTTTTTTTCCTGATGTTAAGCCTGAACCTCCCCTTGAGGCCATTCCCTCTCATCCTGTCCCCTGTCACTTGGGAGAAGAGGCCAGCCCCCTCCTCTCCACAACCTCCTTTCAGGTAGTTGTAGAGAGCAAAAGGTCTCTCGTCAGCCTCCCCTTCTCAAGGCTAAACAACTCCAGCTTTGTCCTGCAAGGCACTCAGCTTTCCTCTTGGGCACAAGGAACTTCTGCTGATTGCGATGAGAGACTGATGGGACTCTGCAGCAGCCTGCAGAGCTAACTGCAGAGGTTAGAGTGCAAGAGAAAAGCCCTATGACCCCCCTGTTTCTTTTCACAGGGTTGAAAATTGAGAGACATTAATCTCCGGACAACTGTAGATCTGGAAGCTAGGATGATTATCTCCACAATGAGCATACATGAGTAAATGACAACTTGTTTAAGGGAGAGAGGTGAGATCCTTTTGTTCCATTTTCACAGAGGAACAACACAAGCCATGTGGCAAGCCTCCTGCAGCTCAACGTGCCACCTACTAATAGGATGCAACACACCTGCCTGGCAAGATCAGGATTATTTGAGCTGAGCTCATGCATTGCATGGCTTTTTCTAATGAATCCCTCTTTAGCATATATTTATGCCAGTTGATAAAGTGAAAGAAGCAATTTCCTTAAATATTGAGCATTCATACATAAATTTCAGCCTAGTGGAATCTTCTCTTATCCAAAAAGAATCCTTTATCTATTTCTGTTATATAAGAAAAGCAAATAATTTCTTATCGGTTAACTTTGAAATACAGGCAAGCGTTCACTTGGAGTGTTATGAAGTGTCAGCTTTTCTACAGCATTTACTTTTCATGCTCTTAATTTCTCATTTTATTATCTTGCCTTATTCTCTTGCCATGTCAGTGAAGAACTTCTTGTTTAGAAATCTGATTTGTACAAAAAGTGAAGTGCAATAGTTTTCAACTCTTGAATGCCCAACTGTTCTAGAGTTGGTGCCTGACCCACTGCCCTGGGACGATTTTTAGTGTCAGCAGCAGTCCTGGACTTCAGAAAAACAAAAAGTTATGATTAGCCTCATGTCAGAACACCTGGCATATGCACACTAGGAACATCTGAGATGTAGTTTGCAAATGTCCAGCTGCATACCTCATACTAATGTGCACAAACTGTCTCCCCAACATATTTCCAAGCTGTCTGTTGACTTATTCCTGAAAAACCGGTCTGATAAAGATTGTGCAAAGCATTCTTTGCTGTGGGTGCTGTACGACCAAGTAAAATTTCTTCAGTGATACAGGTTTTAAAAACTGTAGTTATACATTCTGAGTCAAGTTATTTCTTTGTTCACAGACTTGTTCTTCAAGACTGTTTGGCATGGTAAAATTGATGTGCTGTATCACATCTATCATGAAAGTAAACTGTCATCAGTCACAGTGGAAAGAACAAGGAGTTGGAACTGTAAGAGTGAGTTTAAGCCATATCTTCAGTTTAGTTCTTGGAAGTTAACCACATATGTCATCCACATATGTGGTCATCCACATATCCTGGAACAAAAAGGAGGACATTGGCTCTCTCCTAGTCTAATATTAAAGTACCAGGTGGTATTATTAGAGTGAGATGATGTCCTCTTTAGGACCACCTCAGTTGTTAACCTGACAGTGTTTCTTTCTACTGACCATGTGGAAGGGACTCCTGAGCATGATTGTTTGCAGATGACTGAAGAAGTATATTCCAGCCACCCGAACCTTAAAGATCAACCACTTGAGAATCCAGATTGGGAATTATTTATAGACGGGAGCAGTTTTGTGCGAGGAGGAAAAAGGTTGTCAGGGTATGCAGTTACCACAAGAGCTCATGCTTTGTCATCAAAAACCTCTGCTCAGAAAGCTAAATGAGTGGCTCTAACCAGGGCTTGGTATTTGAGTCAAGACAAGAGAGTCAATATATGGACAGATTGTAAATATGCCTTTGGTGTTGTGCATGCCCATGGATCCACATGGAAAGAGAGGGGGCTTTTAACAGCACAAGGGACTGGAATCAAGCATACTGAACAAATTCAAAATTACTAGACAGTATTCAGAAACCTACAGAAGTGGCAGTTATGTATTGTAAGGCACACCAATAGGAGACATCTATTATTGGACTGGGAAATCAGTTGGCTGATAAAGCTGCTAAAGAGGCTGCAGAAACAGGGATCATGTCTTTTGTACCAGAGAAAGAAATGAAAATGCCAGAAACAGCTCCTAGATATAATAATAAGGACCTTAGATTGATTAAGGCATTGCAGGCAAAAAAGCAAAAGAGTGTGTGGTTTGTCACGCCCACTGGGCAGGTGGTAATGCCTCCTTTTCTTTGAAGGGAATTGGCCAAAAGGGAACATGATAAAGTACATTGGGGAACAGAGAATCTTTAAAAACATTTGTAGAAAGTAGTTATAGGAAGGACCATGACAGAAATTATTCGTTTAGTTACGGAAAATGTGCAGTATGCCAAAGAAACAATACCAATACCAATAACAGAGTAATACCTGGAAATGTTAGGGAAGGAAAGTCCCATGGAAATTACTGGCAAATAGATTTTACTGACTTATCCTGAAAAAGGATATGGATATATTCTAGTTTTAGTAGATTCATTTGCAAAGTGGCCAGAGGCTTTCCCTGTTCGTACCAATAAGGCAAGAGAAATAGTAAAATTTTACTTAAAGACATTATTCCAAGGTTTGGGGTGTCTTTAGGAATGTATGTGGACAGAGGTCCTCATTTATGGTTGGACTCCATGGTCCCGTGGGTCTTTTCCAACCTAGTGATTCTGTGATTTTGTGGCATAAGTAATCAAACAACTAAGCAGTGTTCTGGGGATATCCTGAGATTTGCATATGCCTTATAGACCTCAGTCTAGGTTGAAAGTGGAAAGAATGAATTATACTTTGAAATGGCAGTTTAGTAAAATATATCAGGAAACGTATATGACCTGGGTAAAAACTCTACCTTTAGCATTACTAAGAATTCGAATTCTACCGTGACGAGGAGGCCTTAGCCCATATGAGATATTGTATCGGAGGTCTTATCAGATGCCATATGTTTCAGGAGATACCACTGTTAAAGGGAATTTGGACAATAATAACTGTTTGATATCTTTAGGAAAGACTGTCCAGGAATTGCAGAAATCTGTGACTGTTAACAAATCCTTGGAGCATGATATGCCAGCACATTCATTCCAGCCTGGAGACTGGGTGTATATCAGCTCCTGGGACTCAAAACCATTAACTCCTAGGTGGAAAGGACTGTACCAGATACTTTATACTACATTCATAACTGTGAAGCTAGCTGGAAAAGGACACTGGTTTCATCATTAAAGGGTTAAGAAGGTTCCTGCTTCACGGGCCATGGGACAATGATCTCCCACTGCTCACCTCATGTCAATTGAGTGGGTATTCAAGCAGAGGTGGAAAATACAACGTGACTCAGGAAACCCACTAAAGATTCAAAGAATGAGATCATGATGAATTTTTGGGTTATGTTTCAAATGACTGTCATTACAATGATAACTGTATGTAAAAAGGGTGGATTAGAATAACAACAGCACATTGGAATTGATAAAAGGTTTTGGTAAAATGAATAGATTCTCAAGCATGACAGCCTGCCTCCTCATGCCACATTCCACCTCAGACCCCATACCCTGGGGGATTATTCCATTGAATTTTATAGCTCTTCAAAAATTGGATAATGTCACCAAAGCACTGAAAAAGGCTAACGTGAGCTATTATTTAGATAGCGAAAACCGGTGCAGACAAAGACTAAGGGTGCCTCCAGGCTTTCTTACTAGGGATGGGACACGCGTGTCTCCTAGGGGGGCTAAAGCCCTTGCTAAAAATCTAGCTAGGCTCATTAACCGAGCTTTAAACTAGATGTGAAGGGGGAAGGGGGTGAGACAAGGCTAGACGGGAGTGAGCCTGGAAGTGGGACACCAGTGACTCAGAGATGGTGTGCTGGTGAGGACCACCAGTACATCACCACAGAACAAGTGGGGGCGATTACACCTGGGGACAGTAAGGAAGATACTGGCACTCTGGCGTTAGCTACCCCAACGACCAGTCAATTGGGAATAAACTCTATTCCCTCTATGAGGGCTGAAGGTTCGCCAGCCCAGCTGAGGTGCATTTACACCAATGCACGCAGCATGGGTAATAAGAAGGAGGAGGTGGAAGCTGTTGTAGGGCAAGGAGGCTATGATGTCATTGCCATCACTGAAACGTGGTGGGATGACTCGTATAACTGGAGTGCAGCTATGGTGGGGTACAAACTCTTCAGGTGGGACAGGAAGGGTAGGAGAGGAGGCGAGGTAGCCCTCTATGTAAGAGAGTGCTTTGATACTGTCAGGCTTGCTTGTGGCAATGAGGAGATCGAGTGCCTGTGGGCTAAAATCAAAGGAGCCCCAAAGAAGGCAGATTTTGTGATGGGAGTCTGTTACAGACCACCCAGCCAAGAAGAAGCAGCTGATGAGATCATCTATAAACAGCTGGGATAGTCTCTAGATCGATGCCTCTTGTCCTCGTGGGAGACTTCAATCTTCCCGATATCTGCTGGAAGTACAATACAGCAGAAAGGAAGCAGTCCAGGAGGTTCCTGGAGTGTGTGGAAGACAACTTCCTCGCACAACTGGTGAGCGAACCGACAAGGGAAGGTGCCCTCCTGGACCTGCTGTTTGTGAACAGAGAAGGCCTTGTGGGGGATGTGGCAATAGGAGGACACCTGGGACAAAGCGATCACGAGATGATAGGGTTTTCAGTTCTAGGTGAGGTGAAGAGGGTGGTTAGCAGGACAGTCGCATTAAAATTCCAGAGGGCAGACTTCAGAAAGTTCAGAAGGCTGGTTGGCAAAGTCCCATGGGAGACAGTCCTTAAGGGCAAGGGGGCCCATGAGGGCTGGGAGCTCTTCAAAAAGGAAATCCTGGCAGAAATCCTAGGAGAAAGCCATCCCCATGTTCCGGAAAAAGAGCCGGCAGGGGAAAAAACAGCTTGGTTGAGCAGGGAGATTTTGAGAGATATCAAAAAGAAGAGAAACGTCTATGAGCTTTGGAAGAAGGGGCAGGCATCTTGAGTGGACTACAGGAGGGCAGTGAGATCATGCAGGGAAAAAATTGGCTAAGTCTGTGAAAGCTAACAAAAAATCTTTCTATAAATATATTAACAATATAAGGAGGACTAGGGAGACCATACAGTCCCTATTGGATGCAGAAGGGACAACAGTGAGAGGGGATGAGGAAAAGGCTGAGGTACTGAATGCCTTCTTTGCCTCAGTCTTTAATTGTAAAGAAAGTTGCTCCCTCCATGTACAAACCCAGGAGTTAGAGGAGCAGAATGAGGCTCCCATGATCCAAGAGGAGGCGGTTAAAGGCTTGCTTGCCCAGCTAGACACCCACAAGTCTTTGGGGCCGGATGGGATCCACTCAAGGGTATTGAAGGAGCTGGGGGATGTGCTGGCCAAACCCCTTTCCATCATCTTCCAACAGTCCTGGAAGGCTGGGGAAGTACCACTGGACTGGAGGCTGGCTGATGTTGTGCCCATCTACAAGAAGGGTCGCAGGGAGGATCCAGGGAACTACAGGCCTGTCAGACTGACCTCAGTGCCAGGGAAAGTCATGGAACAGGTGATCTTGAGTGCCATCATGAAGCACATGCAAGAGAACCAGGTGATCAGGACCAGTCAACACGGGTTCACGAAAGGCAGGTCTTGCCAAACAAACCTGATCGCCTTCTATGACAAAGTGACTCGACTACTGGATGAGGGAAAGGCTGTGGATGTGGTCTTCCTGGACTTCAGTAAAGCCTTTGACACAGTTTCTCATAGCATTCTGCTTAGGAAACTGTCAGCCTCTGGACTGGACAGGTGCACACTCTCATGGGTGGAAAACTGGTTTGATAGCCAGGCCCAGAGAGTGGTGGTAAATGGCGTTAACTCCAGCTGGAGGCCAGTTACACGTGGGGTTCCCCAGGGCTCAGTGCTGGGTCTGGCCCTATTCAATGTCTTTATCAATGACCTAGATGAAGGCATTGAGTGCACCTTTAGCAACTTTGCGGATGACACTAAGCTGAGTGGAAGCATGGAGGGTAGGGAGGCTCTCCAAAGAGATCTGAACAGGCTGGACTGCTGGGCGGAGACCAACGGCATGAGGTTTAACAAGGCCAAATGCCGGGTCCTGCACTTGGGGCACAACAACCCTATGCAGTGCTACATACTAGGAGAAATCTGGCTAGAAAGCTGCCTGGAGGAGAAGGACTTGGGCGTGTTGGTTGACAGTTCACTGAACATGAGCCAGCAGTGTGCCCAGGTGGCCAAGAAGGCCAATGGCATCTTGGCTTTTATCAGAAACGGCGTGACCAGCAGGTCCAGGGAGGTTATTCTCCCTCTGTACTTGGCACTGGTGAGACCACTCCTTGAAACCTGTGTTCAGTTCTGGGCCCCTCACCACAAGAAGGTTGTTGAGGCTCTGGAGCGAGTCCAGAGAAGAGCAACAAAGCTGGTGAAGGGGCTGGAGAACAGGCCTTATGAGGAACGGCTGAGAGAGCTGGGGTTGTTTAGCCTGGAGAAGAGGAGGCTGAGGGGAGACCACATTGCTCTCTACAACTACCTGAAAGGAAGTTGTAGAGAGGAGGGTGCTGGCCTCTTCTCCCAAGTGACAGGGGACAGGACGAGAGGGAATGGCCTCAGACTCCACCAGGGAAGGTTTAGGCTGAACATTAGGAAAAAATTTTTAACCGAGAGGGTCATTGGACACTGGAACAGGCTGCCCAGGGAGGTGGTTGAGTCACCTTCCCTGGAGGTGTTTAAGGGACGGGTTGACGAGGTGCTGAGGGGCATTGTTTAGTGATTGATCGGAATGGTTGGACTCGATGATCCGATGTGTCTTTTCCAACCTGGTGATTCTATGATTTTATGATTTGCTACATATTCTGAGTCACTAATGATGTTTAGAGGTTCTTCTTAGAAAATGTCTTGGGCATGTAATACTGCATCTAATTCAACTAATTGAGTCGATCCTTCAATGTGTAACACAGAGTTGTGCCATTTATCATTTTCGCACCAAACTACTGCTGCCTTTCCTATTCTTATGGAGCCACCAACAAATACTGTTCAGGCTGCAGCTACTGGTGTCCGTGACATAATCAATTTCTGTTTAAGAGCCAAATTGTAAGCATTTTGGAGTAATTTGCAAGGAGGTAAAGTAAAACGAATTTCACCTATGAAATCAGCCATAGCGATTTGCAATGGTAGATAATTTTGAAAGAGAAAGGTATATTCCTGTGCCTGTAAAGGCAGATAAAGCATTTCAAGATCATAGCCTGTTAATGTCTGAATACGATGATGGCCTTTCATAATTAATGATATAACCAGTTCCAAGAATATGGTTGTAGTTTTGTTAAGAGTGTTTGGTAAAAATAACCATTCTAAGTAAAAAACTTGCTTATTCTCTGTTGATAATTGTCCTACCAGCCCAGTTGGCTGATGCTCAGCTCCAAGGATAAAAAGACATACAGGTAATTCTAGTCAAATTCTGTCTGCTTGAAGCTCAGATAATTTTTGTGCTACCAAGTCCAATTCTTTCTTTGCTTCCGGCGACAAGCAGCATTTTGCGGTCAAACCACTATCTCCTTTTAAGGAGGCAAATAAATGATTTAGTTCATGATTAGAAATACCCAATACAGGGTGTACCCAATTAATGGTTGCTAATAATTTCTGTAAATCATTCAAGTTATTTATTTGTTTTGTAATATGCAACACTTGAGGTTTAACATGTAATTCTGATAAAATCCACACCAAATACTTCCACAGAGCTATAGTTTGTACCTTTTTGTCAGCAATTTTGAGCCCATAAGAGTTTAATTCATATGCTGCAGAGTGTTTTTCAGGTCTATTTCATTTTGTGCACAGATAAGAATGTCATCCATATAATGATATGTTATACTGGATGAAAAACATTGTCTTGTAGATTGCAGAGCAGCTGTGACCACAGTCTGACAAATGGTTGGGCTGTTCATCATGCCCTGCAGTAATACTGTCCAGTGATATCTTTTCATGGGTTTGGAATTATTCACAGCAGGTATTGAGAAAGCAAAATACTTCCAGTCATCTGGATGTAGGGGGATTGTAAAGAAACAGTCTTTTAGATCTATTATAAAAAGGTACCAATCAGCAGATAACATAGTTGGATTCGGTAGTCTGGCTGTAAGGCACCCGTTGGCTGCATTAATGTATTTATAGCTCTTAGTTCATGCAGTAATCTCCATGACTTTTTAGGAATGACGAATATGGGAGTATTCCATGGACTATTAGATGGAACAATATGTCCAGTTTGTAATTTTTCTGCTACTAAACATTGCAGTTGAACAAGTTTCTTCCCTTTAAGAGGCCACTGGTCAACCCAAACAGGTTTCTCTGTTAACCAAGAGAGTTTGAGCAGGGGCTTTAGATCAGTGACCTTTAGGATAAACTTTTTCTCTAGTAGTGATAGATACATTACATTGCTTTAGTAAGTCTCTTCCCCATAAATTTATCGGTATTGGCTTTGCATATAATTGAATCCATGCTTGTAAATTTCCTGGTCCTGTCACCGACAGTAGTTTGGCACTCTTCATAGGAATTTGTATCCCACCTATGCCTGTAACGGTAGTGAAAACTACATCAAGAGGCCACTGAGGAGGCCATTCAGTCTGAGAAATTATAGAAACATCAGCTCCAGTATCTAATAGTCCTGTAAATGTTTTTCCCTGTATGTTAATTGCAAGTGTATGTTGTTTTGCTGTGACTTGCTGAGCCCAAGATACCTGGGCAGAATTAGTACTGTCAAATCATCCCTGCTCTTCAATCTGAGGGGAACGGAAGAGGGTAACAAAATAAATCATGCAACCTTCTGATTTACTGG
The DNA here is from genome assembly GCA_033459285.1 of Clamator glandarius. Lineage (NCBI taxonomy): Eukaryota > Metazoa > Chordata > Aves > Cuculiformes > Cuculidae > Clamator > Clamator glandarius. Next base: position 820,697 of record JAUNZM010000566.1, on the reverse strand, counting down.
TATGCAGCACAGGGTTTGAAAGGCAGCTAGCATTATCTGCATCTGACCTATATGAGTCAATTATTCTTGGTAATACATATAAAGTTTGTTTTGAAATACTTGAACACCCAACAAACAGTCCTACATATCCTGTCAGTAAAGGTCCACACATATTAGTTCCTACAGTTTGAAATTTATGTGTTTGTACAAGAATTACTTCTGAGACAGTTGCCAGATCCAGTCCGGCACTGCCTGTTGTAATGGCTGAAAGGCTGAAAATTAAGCGTCTATCAGAGGTGGGGCATGGGCATATTGTACAGGAACATTTGATGCCCCATCGGTTTGAGACGCACTGGGCTGTGCGCCCCTCTGCCCGTTTCCCAAGAGAGGGTGCTCATTTTTAACAAATTTAGATTTGCATCAATTAGTCCAATGATATCCCTTCTGACATTGAGGACATCTCTGTTAAGGTTTTTTTGTATTTAGGCATCTACTGCTTGTAAGGACGGTCTCTGCTTATGTGTCCTTGTGTTCCACAATTAAAACATTTCATAGTGTCCTGATTAATTTGCAATTGAGCTAATGCAGCAGCGAGAAGTGATGCTCTGTGAGCTTCAGTTCCAACATTTTGACATACTTTAATATATTCTTTGAGGTCAGTCACCTTTCCTTTCAGTGGTTTTAGTGCTGTTTGAATCAGTGTTTGCATTTTCAAAAGCTAATCAAAATAACAAGGTTTTAGCAGCTTCAGGGTTATCTACTTGCCTTGTAATTGCCCCTTGCAAACTATCTATAAAGGTCAAACAGGGCTCCTGAGAAGCTTGTCTTATTGTTGCAGCAGATCGTGTAGGTTACTAAGAGTCAGGCACTCGTTTCCATGCGGCGACAGCAATACATGAGACTTGTTCAAAAACTCGCCTATCAAGGGCTGTTTGTGCTTTCGCGTATTTATTGTCCTGTACCTGTTAGCATATCCTGATGAATTGGTCTTCCCATGGTCAAATTGTCCATCACTTGTTCTGTTACTAAATCAGTATATTCTAACTGCCAAATGGCATATTGCGCTGAGGTTAATACTGTTTTCATTAATATTTTCCAATCCCATGGTGTCATTATATATGCCATAGCTACTGTCTCTTTTATTCCTACAGTGAATGCATTTTGTACTCCATTGTCCGTTACAGATTTTTTAAGCTCTTTGAAAAATTGGTAGGGCAAAGTTTCATAAACTGGAGGCCAGTTTGGATCATGTATAACACGGAAGACAAAAGTAAAAGCACCCTGTTTCATAGCTTCTTCTTTCCACTTTTGCATTACTGATTTTACCTCTGTCGAATCCTCCGTAAAGGGATTAGCAGGAGCCATGGGCAGTGTAGGAGTTAACGGAAGTGGAGCTGAGGTTTCGACAAAGCAGAAGGGTATAAGTCTGAGTCAGTCTGTGAATTAACTGGCCCAGGATTAAAAGGTTCCTCAGCCTCAGAGCTTTTTTAAACTGATCATGTATATTTTGGCTTTCATCTCTGTTTTTTTTTTTTTTTTATAACAATAGCCTCTGATGGTTTCAGCTGTGCTAATGCATAGTATAAGAATCAACATGTCACAAGAACAGAATCAGGGATTTGAGCACCTGATGATTTATGTGCCTGTAAACATTCCCCTACTCACTCCCAAACAGTACTATCAAAAGAACCATCTGCCGGAAACCAGTCACAATGCTCTTTTGCCAGTAGTAATAATTGTGTTAAATGTTTTTCAGTTACTCTATAGCCAGCGGCATACAATACTTGTATGCCATTGCAATATTGATCCCTTTCCCCTTCCACAGGTGCTACTGTACCCTTTCTTAAGGGCTGTGGCCACAAATATCCTGAAAAAAAACCCCTAAACTCACCTGTCGGATCGTGCATTCACCCAGAAGAGGCTCACCATTCTGTAGCGATGAAGGAGACGCAGACCTCGCAAATTTCTTTAAGCATATGTGCGCTCACAGCCCAGAAGGCCAACCATATCCTGGGCTGCATCAAAAGAAGCATGGCCAGCAGGTCAAGGGAGGTGATTCTGCCCCTCTATTCCTCTCTTGTGAGACCTCACCTGGATATTGTGTCCAGTTCTAGAATCCTCAATGTAAGAAGGATATGGAACTGTTGGAACAGGTCCAGAGGAGGGCCACAGAGATGATCATTGGTCTGGAGCTCCTTCCATACGAAGACAGGCTGAGAGAGTTGGGGTGGTTAAGCCTGGAGAAGAGAAGGCTCCAAGGAGACCTTATAGCAACCTTCCAGTACCTGAAGGGGGCCTACAAGAAAGCTGGAGAGGGACTATTCATAAAGGCTTGTGGTGATAGACAAGGGGGAACAGGTATAAACTGGAGAAGGGCAGATTTGGAGTAGACGTTAGGAAGAATTTCTTCACCATGAGAGTGCTGAGGCACTGGAACAGGTTGCCCAGGGAAGTTGTGGATGCCCCATCCCTGGAGGTGTCCAAGGCCAGGTTGGATGGGGCTTTGGGTTACTTTATCTAGTGGGATGTCCCTGCCCATGGCAGGGGGGTTGGAACTGGATGATCTTTAAGGTCCCTTCCAACCCTAACTATTCTATGATTCTATGATCCTGTGTGTCAAGCTTGGAACACTTGGTGATTTTAATATTTATTGTAATATGCTTGGAACCAGCTTCACGCTTTCTCCTAGTCCCAAATAAACTTCCATATAGTTCGCGTTGCACCCACACTCCATCCCAAGAAAAGTTCTTAACTCATGAACTGTCTGAGGTAGTTGGCAAATAGTTTCTTTCCATGCCATTCCCAGTTGTTGCTGTCCTTGTTGTATCTGAAATCCAAGTCACAGTTCTTCAAGCCTTCTCTCTGGAAACTCAGTCGCTAAAGGTTTAAAAGATTCGTAGTCAGTCACAATCTTCTCTAGCAGTTGCAGCAATGAGGATATCATCCACATACTGTAATATTGGTCCCCCATCATTTTCTTTTTCCCATATTTCTAGTTCTTTGGCTAATTGATTCCCAAAAATGGTTGCACTGTTTTAAAATCTTTGGGGTAGAACACTCCACGTGTACTGAGTTTTTCTGTCAGTTTCAGGATTTTCCCACTAAAAAGCAAAAAGCTCTTGATTTCTCTTTTCAAGGGGAATGCAGAAAAAGCATCCTATATGTCTAGCACTGTAAACCAACCCTGTGTTTCAGTTAAAGCTGTTAAAAGAGTATAGAGATTTGCAAGCCCTGCATGTATATCCTGAACAATTTGATTCATTGCCCTAAGATCCTGTACTAAATGGTAAACTTTACCATTTGCCTTTTAATCAGTAAAATCAGGATATTATACTGTGACTCATATTCCAATAACAACTTATATTTCAATAGTTTCTGAATTACTGATACTAACCCAGGCTTAGCTTCTAATTTTAAGGTGTATTGTTTAATTCTTACTAGAACAGATCCTGGTTTCATAGAATCACCAGGTTGGAAGAGACCCACTGGATCATCGAGTCCAACCATAAAATCACCTCTTACAGGTTCAAATCACCTCTTACAGGTTCTGTTCACTTGGGCCTCCCAGCTATCTCTCCAGCCCACACTGTCAGGACCACAGCATCTCCAAACTCTCGAGGGATTATTTTCCTTGAATGTTGACATCCTGTAAGAATAAAGCTGTTGCTTTGTTTTATTTAGATTCTGGTACATAAAATTCAACTTCCCCTTCTCCAAACCTCATTTGAGCTTCTAATTTTTCAAGCAAATCCTTTCCTAACAACAGCTTTGGGGAGCCTGGCAAATACAAAAACTTATGAGTTAACCACTGTTTTCCTAATTTAAATGTCAAAGATTTAAAAAATGCTTGGCTTTCCCTGGCTCTCATTGCATCAATAATGCTTATATTTTATTTTTATGTTATTATATATTTTATTTATTATTATTATACTTTCAAAGTATTCACAGAGCTCTAGCTTCCACCAGAAATTCAATTTCCTCTTCCCCCAGCTTGACAATATTCACTGTTCTCTGTAAAACTCCTAATTCCTGCTTTATGAATCATCAAACACTTGCATAATTGCCCTGATGTCTTTCCAGTCAGAGCCTTGTGTTTTAATCATTCTCAAAAGTGCTGTCTGTCTGATCTGGATTGGCTCTATAATTTCCAGCTGCTAATTTCCAACTGTTCAAATCAGTAATAGAAATAAGAAATAGGGACTTTATAATAAATCACCTGTTCTGCATTTCCCACAGCCTGACATAAGGGAGTTGGTAGAACCTCTCTCTGTTTATCTGCCATTCGCCCCACTTTTGGACTGAAACCTTCTGATCCCATTTAACAATCTACCACCCCGAGCACCATTCTCTTTCATCTACTTCTGATCCTTCATTGTGACCCTCCAAGACAGCGTCCAGTAGCAATCAATAAGCCATTTTTTTCCTCAGGTTCACTGTCTTTTTGTTGTTCATAAACTTGTATACATCTTTGTCCAGTACTACTAGCAGAACAACATTTTTTTCAAAGCCTTTCTGATATCTTTTTCCAAGGCTAAAACAAGGAGATTACTGGGCACTAAATTTGTACCACATTCTTTTTGCTGCTCTGGGTAATTCTACAATGTATAAAACATATCCGTATACCCTTTTTTGCTTTCTTCTTAGAAAAAGTATTAATTGCCACAAAGCATTATAATTCAGTGACCCATTAGCAGGCCATCGTTCGCCTTCATCTGATTTATACTATGGCCACCACTGATTACAGTATTTAGTTAAATTTTCTTTTGTTGCCGTTCCCCCTGGAGGCTCACCTAGTTGTTTCCAATGCATAAAATGCACCACAGAGGGGATTTCTAAACAACACAAACACCTCCTTGCAATGATTCCGCATCCATATTATAACAGGCAATTGCTGTCAGATCACAAACAAACCAAAACAGATCACAGTCTCAAGATCTTAAACAGAACAAATCAGCAAACCATGTCAAAATCAGTTTACACAAAACAGGTCAGTAAGCCATTCCAAAGTCAGTTTTCTTTCTGAAATTAAACCAATTAGGACTCTAACCCTTCACACAGACAACCACAAACACCAGTCACATTGGCAATTACAAGCACAGACAATCACACAGACAATCCATAACAAAACAAAACCAAAATCGCAATTATGTACCAAACTGGGGACTCTAATCCCAAACCAAAATACCAAAATCCAGATTACCCAATAGACAAAAATACCAAGTTGGGGACTCTAACCCCAAGTCCACATTAGGTACCTTTCTAGCCCAACCCTGTGGGGCTTTTGCCTCTGACTGACGAGCAGGCAACCAAACCAAAATCAAAAAAAGGATGCTTTAATTCTACCAGTGAAATCCTTGCTTCCAAGACATGGTTCAAGAGAGTGGAGGTCCCCCTTTCCCCCTCGAGAAGTTCTCGGTTGCCGGCTAGAGCATCCTCAACCCCCACAGATCCGAAATCCTGACCCAGTCCCATCTGCGTCACCAAAATGATGCCAAAAATGCCAGCAAATAAAACTCTCTAAGACTCATTTTGGAGTTTTAGAAAGCAAACATCCTTTCTCAGGCTTGGCAACATGCAGGAGTTATCTCCATTAATCGTGTGAATGAGACAAAAGCTGGTTACAATATATATTTCCCACTTATGTGCATATGTATAAATTTTCCCAGAAATCTTATGCATATTCTATTACTTTCCAAGGCCTAGTTTTAATGTTATGAAACTTTGCAAAAGTCAAATCTCTCGCGAATTTGGAGCTGACTCCAGCTCTCTGCTTGGCCTTGGATTTGAGACTGAAAGAAAACTCCAAACAGAGGTGATTACAGAAGAAGAGACATCTGTTCAGCACAGATCATACTTCACACAAGACATTATCATCTTCAAAGAATGAACAATGCCTGGAAAAAGCTTTCTAAAAGAAAACATGCTATCAGAGGGACATGCTGTCTAACTTTCAAAAACCACAAACACTTAGACGAAACTTAACTGTACTTTAGCTTAAATCAAAATTATTCCACTTTTTGTAATAGTAAATACTTCTTGTATCAATGCTCCCATATCTCAACTGTGCACCTGAGTTTTTTGGTATGTATATTTTGGGTGAAGCCAGAATAAATTTTGCTGTTTGATTTGAAAAGGGAATGAGTGAGATAAGAAAAAATATCTTGCACCACCTGCACTGTGTTAACAGCTCTGGGTTGCAAGAAGGTAATATAGACTTTAACTGTGGAATGACTCACCTCCTGAGTATACAATTAAGTTCTAGGAATAGGCGTGCTTATGTTAATCATTTCGCAGAAAAACTATGAATATATAAATGCCTCTGTAAATATAAACTCTTTGAAATTGTTCTTGAGTGGGAGCACTTTGAGGAAAATCCCAGTGTGACCCCCGGCGCTGCAAATAAAGGATACCTACTTAATAGTCACATCAGCTATTGAGTCTATTTCTTTGTTTCAGATTGGCATCTCTGGGAGTGACCTTGTCAGCCTCTGGATCGCTGCACAGATAATCAAACCACCTTCTTTGACTGTGCAGGTCAAAAGGAAGGTCCAGACATGAGTGTGTAGCTTGTGGATTGCACATGTAGCATGCTTGTGTAGCATGACAGTAGCGTTTCTGATTGTTGTTCCATTGCTTTTAGTAACAGGCACCCCACGAACCCAAGAGCCACAATTTTTCCCATCAAGAGGGGTCACTCAAGTGCTCCATTAATGCTTTCCTAGTGATGTGAATGCAACAGGATGCAATCTTAGCCACAGGAGCACTGTGCAAATACTTCCTGCAGCCACTCACTGAAGTGGTGATATCCTGCCCTGGGCAGCAAAACACTCTCTGCTGCTATTTTCCTGGGAGAATGTGACATGTGATGTTGGCAGCACTGTTCATGCACAAGGCTGCTGTCTATTTTCCTTGTGATCTCCAGAGCCATTCACACCAGAATTACTCTACCTCTGCAGGGCTTTAAAGTGGTCGTCTGATGCTGAATGATTTTCCCTTTCCCCTTAATGTTCAGATCTTTGATGGTGCAGTGTGTTCATACTTCTTGCTATGATTTCTGCAAGGAAAGGAGGTGTCAGTATGCTAATTTTAAAGACAAGGAAATAGAAGCATTAAAGGCAAATATTTTGCAAAATATTTGAAGGGGTCTCATTGATAGGTGTACGGACATGGAAACCTCTCAAATTAAATGCTGCTGCTGAAAAACCTGTCTAATCCTTCCCCAAGATCACCATCAGACTCCAGATCTTTAAATATGTAAATATTTTGGCGTGTTAATTTACATATCTTACCTTGAATTCCACCAGTGCATGATCACTGCAGCCCAGGCTGCCTCCGATCTTAATGTTACTGATGAGCTCACTTGCACTGTTGACCATCAGGTCCAGTATCCCCTCACATGGAGGGTCTCTATTAGCTGGGTTAAGAAATTATCTTTGATGCACTCTAGGAGTCCCCTGGATTGCCTACAGCTCGCTGTGCTACTTTTCCAGCAGATGTCAGGGTGGTTGAAGTCCCCCAGTAGGATGAGCGCTTGCGAGCATGAAGCCTCCTGTAGCTGGAGGAAGAAGGCTTTGTCTGTGGGCTCCCCTTGATCAGGTGGCCTATAGTAGATACTAACCACAAGCTTCCTTTTGCTTGCCTTAATTGTGAATGTGTAATCTTGGTCCTTTGAGCTGGAAACTAACACCTGAATCTCCTTCTAGATGAGTAGCATGTTCTAAATCTGTCTGGGCCGCTTGGTATCTGCTCTTCAGGAGAGGGAGAAGGATGATAACATGGTCATGGTGGATTTGCTTTCGCTTGCCCATCAGCACCATACTGATGAACAACACACAGATTGTTGAAAAAAGCATAGCGAGCCTGCTTGACTGGTTACAGGTAACACATAAGAACAGTCTCTGTTGTAATGCTCCTTGAGAGACTGTTGCACAAGGGAATGGAGTGTACACCAGCTTCAGTGCTCACAAGTGGGGAAGGCTCTGGTGTAATCCAAATCCCAAAGCTTGGTGGGGTGATGGCTCATAGTTAAATTGCTGTGCTCAGCCCTTGCGTGAGCAAGTGCTGTGATGCTCTCCTGGGAGATGCTGCTTTGCAGCATGCTCAGATCAGTGATGTTGAAGTGGACTTCAAATTTAGGAGTCCTTCCTCCTGTTTGAGCAAAGCGAACTCAGGAGTTAGGCATTTAAAGTCAGTGTTGACTTGGCAGGAAGGTGGAAAAGGAGAAGGAAAAGGCACTCTTACCCTTCCTTAGCAGCAACAAATTTCCCCGAAGAGGTTCCGTTTCCTGTGTTGCTGTGATGTTTGTTCAAGCTTGCTCATTCAAAAATGATGAGTTTCCTACCTGTGGCGGCAGTGGGGAGCATGGGTCTCTTCACATGATTAAGTGTCTTAATTTTGAGCCCCAAATGTGTGGGGGGGGTGTTCAATGAAAAACCTTTCAGAGGACAACCTGATCTTGAGTATATTTGAAGTTAAATGTAGGTTCAAAACAAGTCCAGTGCAAGCTCTTACTACTCAAATCCTCTGAGTGATACTGGTTTTGTAATTATAACTCATAATCTAATAGAAGTGAGAGCTATTGGGTGCAGTTTGTCCCATGGGATGTTTGGTCAAAAAAAAAACAAAAAACAACCAACCTCTCATTCTGAAAGTATCTTGAAGGGAGTACTTCTGATTCCAGAAGAAAGCTGATTTAAACATTTGAGAATGAAGGGCGTGGTACAAGCGGTTGCACTGAACATTTAAATATGACACTGGCAGTGAGAATTCCTAGCCTAGCCATCTATATTTGGTTAAACAGGAAAAAAAATCTCCTAACAGTCAAATTCGGGACTGGCTCAGGAGCACAGCTTCAGGTTGGGGGTGAGGCTCCAAGGTTAACAGAAAGTCTCAAACCTGTCATGGGATCTCAGATGCAGGAATTACTTGTCTGCTGCCTAAACTTGTATTAGTCCCTCTGTATGTCCAGTCTGAAAATAGACTAAATGTAGCCAAGGCAGCTTTAGCTACTATCAGTCTCTGTGGGGTGCTAGACCTCTTCTGGTGTTCAGTCATCTGCTGCCTCTTGAAATATCTCTTCACTGTGACCTAACAAAGACTCATTGTTTCCAACAGGCAATCTAAAGCCATCGCTGTAAATAGAGAAGACTGGTTCTACTACTGGGTTGTATTGCACCAAAAGTGATGTGGGACCATCTTGATTTGTTCTCTCAGTGAGCCCATGGTGAAGTGATCTTGGGGGACAGTATCTGCATTGCACTGGGTTAGGAGGGTTGCTAGCAGCAGACTCCTGGCTATATTTTGTATGAAATAACCCAGTTTTTTACCTGGCATCTTATATACTGTCTCTAACCCTGGGCTTGGATCTGTCTGGCCCTATATTTGAAGGAGTGGACCCTAGAAGCGCCTCTTCCCTGATGATGTTAATTTTGTGGATGTCCTTCACACCTACACAAGGGAAACATTAGGTGTTTGCATTGGGATCCAGATGCCTGTAGGCCATGTTGATATCTACCCCAATGTGGGAGACTTCCAGCCTGGCTGTGGATTAAATGATGTCTGGGGAGCAATTGCCCATGGGAGTAAGTTCTCATTACTTATTTTGCCTCTGGTCTGTGTAGTCTCCTCACAAATAGACTTGGATTGATGCTGGGGGATGACCTGATTTACAAGAGCAGAGAAAATTATTTTTTCCTTCTACCTGTACTACTTGAGCTAGTTGCTAGAAACTAGACCTGCTGAGCAATGTTGTCCCTCAACGCTCTTCTTGTTTCTCTACAGTCTACCATTATCAGATGAAAATATATGTCTTCAGCTACAAGAGCTCAGGAGAGGCTGATCCCACTTTCTCTGTTACCCTTCACAGCACCAATGGAGACTCTGAACCTCTCTCTTTAGAAATCTAAGTCAGCTGGCCTGTTGTGTTTACCTATATAAGGCGGCCACTGGGACTAGACAAGGTGGCATAATTCTTTTTCCTCTGGTAAATCTAGCATTTCACCTGAGCCTAGCAGCCTCACTTCAGCACTATTCAAAAAAACCTTTCCATCTAGTAGCTTAATTATGATTGATTGCTAAGAAAGCCATTTGATGTGCCCGGTCCTCTACATACTAATGTTCATGGCTTATTGTTGAAGTGCTTTGTTTTGCTTTTCCCCTCTACCATTTGGATGTAGTCTGAATGTACCCATATCTCTGGAGGCATTGTTGACTTCCTTTAGCCTTTCCCAGAAGAAGCACAAGGCGTGAAATTCACCTTTAAGCTGCGGAAGGATGGCTGAGCTGAATGCATGATGCATTGTATTGAACCAGCTATGCAAGCTCACTTTTTTAGTGTAATCAATAATTAACTGGTGACAGTTGAATGTGGAGCACTTAATAAGATGGAAAGGGCTCTGTTTAACTTCTTGCATGGAATGAATGAGCATCTGGCATGCTTCCATAAGGAAGAAATGTTGAGTCTCTGTCTTTCAGGATCTATCAAATTGGCCTAAATGCTACTAATACTTTTCTGGTCTATACTGAAGAGGACATGGGTGAACTTTTAAAAATAAAGCTCACTTGGGAGGGAACATCTCAGTCATGGTACAATCTGTGGAAAGAGCTGAAGAGCTACTGGTATTGGCCTGCAAAGTCTTCCCAGGAACTGCATATCAGGCGTATGTGTGTGAAATCTAGGGAAATCAGAGGTAATAGTGTTAGACTGCATGTGAACTGACTTGAAACTTCAATCAAAAGGAGAAATATTCAGAGTCCAGTGAGAAAAGTTGGGGTTTTGAACTTAGCCGGTATCCTGAACTATCTTTCATCTTTAGTCATGATCTTTTAGCACCAGCTAATGTTCCCTCATGGTGTAGGAGAGTGGGTTATATGCCAGCATGAGGTTGCAAACTAGGCTTTAAGCAAAACTAGCCACTGCAGATGAGATCCAAGACGTTATTTTGCTTTATTTATATACCGTGACACTGTCTTGCCTGCCCTTGGGGAGTAAATTAGTCTACTTCAAGATGGATTAGATCATACCTGAAGGGTTAAAGTACTGACAATGCCAAAAATACTGAAACATAGATGGACATGCCTATTATTTACATCCATAATGTGCTGTTTTGGCACAACAAGCTAGACCTAAAACTGCAACTGTTAACATGGTGACACTAACTCCTTAAGCACTATATTGCTCCTTCTGAGATCTCTGTGACTGGAAAGCTACCTAAGCAGCCAACAAGAAGTAAAGCTGCCAAGCATGTAGCACTTTACTCCCAAATCTTGTGTTAATGTTGTTCTGAAGGCAACCCAGATCTGTCTAAGAACAGCAGTTTATATTGACCATCTTCCCACGTTTCTCAGAGTTTTAAATAAGCATCTCCCATCATCTGTAAGGTATTCTGCATCCTAGTTTCTACCATCTATGAAACATAGGAGTATTAGAAGCAAAGATCCCCAAATAAAATATTAAAGTAGAAATAAAACAACCATTCAACAGGCCAAGGTGCTCCACAGAAAGGATGTAAAATCAAACAACTGACTGAAACAGGGGTCTTCCCTGTGCAGCACGCTGAAGCACTCCCTCAGGGTGCTGCGCAGGGAAGATCCCTGTTTCAGACCCCTGAGGGAAGCTCCCTCAGGGTGGTGGGCCCGCCGCTGTTTTGTGGGGGTAGGCCTCGGGGAGCCCTGCCACAGGTCCCACACGCCCGCACAAAGACAGGAGGGCGCTGGCTGGTGCACAAACACGATTTATTTCCACATCTCCGGCTCACGCGCAACTGAGAGAAAAACAAAAGAAGAAAAATATCAACATGGTTAATTTTAGTGTAACTTGTTTATTAGCATGCGCAGTTGTTTAGCCAATAATATGTTAGTAATAGCCTCATGGGCAACCACCTTTAGCCAATAGCACACGGTAGTTAGCCTCATGAACAGCCTGTTATGTAAACCAAAAGGGTATATAAAGAAACAGCTAAGTCAATAAAGGGTCTTCGATCCATCAGATTGCAGTCCGTGTCTCAATCCCCTCGTCAGTGTGTTATAGCAAGCCAGAGTTAAACTTGGCCAACCAGCCCAAATGGATCTGTCATGGGGATTTTAGGATGGACCCTCCTGTTGCTCCACCTGCCTTTCTGTTAGAAATTACTGCCCCCAAGCAGGGTGGCAGAGGCAGATGTGTGTCTGAGCCAACACTCAGGCACTCACAGAATGGTTGGGGTTGGAAGGGACATCTGGAGATCATCCATTCCACCCCACCTACTAAAGCAGGTTCACCTAGAACAGGTTGCACAGGAATGTATCCAGGCAGGTTTTGAATATCTCCAGAGAAGGAGACTCCACCACCTCCCTGGGCAGCCTGTTCCAGTGTTCCATCACTCTCCTCATGTTCAGGTGGAACTTGCTGTGTTCCAGTTTGCTCCCATTGCCTGTCTGGCTCCATCCTCTTGACACCTGCCCCTTAGATATTTATAAGCATTGATAAAATCCCCTTTCAGTCTTCTCTTCTCCAGGCTAAACAAGACCCAGGTCTCTCAGCCTTTCCTCGCAAGATGCTCCAGTCCCCTAATCATCTTTGTGGTGCTCTGATTGACTTTCTCCAGTAGTTCCTTGTTTTTCTTGATCTGGGGAGTACTCCAGATGGGGCCTCACTAGGGCAGAGTAGAGAGGGAGAAGAACCTCCCTCAACCTGCTAGCCACACTCTTAATGCACCCTAGGATACCATCGGCCTTCTTGGCCATGAGGGCACATTGCTGGCTCATGGTTAGCTTGTTGTCCACCAGGACTCCCAGGTCCTTCTCTGCACAGAATCACAGAATCACAGAATCACAGAATGACCAGGTTGGAAGAGACCCACTGGATCGTCGAGTCGAACCATTCCCACCAATCCCTAAATCATGCTCCTAAGCACCTCATCTACCCTAACCTTAAACACCTCCAGGGACGGTGACTCAACCACCTCCCTTGGCAGACCGTTCCAATGCCTAACCACCCTCTCCGTGAAGAATTTCTTCCTAATCTCAAGCCTAAATCTCCCCTGGCGGAGCTTGAGGCCATTCCCTCTCGTCCTGTCCCCTGTCACTTGGGAGAAGAGGCCAGCAGCCTCCTCTCCACAACCTCCCTTCAGGTAGTTGTAGAGAGTAATAAGGTCTCCCCTCAGCCTCCTCTTCTCCAGGCTGAACAACCCCAGCTCTCTCAGCCGCTCCTCGTAAGATTTGTTCTCCAGCCCCTTCACCAGCTTTGTTGCCCTTCTCTGGACTCGCTCCAGAGCCACAACATCCTTCTTGTGGTGAGGGGCCCAGAACTGAACACAGTACTCGAGGTGCGGTCTCACCAGTGCCGAGTACAGGGGGAGAATAACCTCCCTGGACCTGCTAGTCACGCCATTCCTGATACAAGCCAAGATGCCATTGGCCTTTTTGGCCACCTGGGCACACTTCTGGCTCATGTTCAGTCGGTTGTCAACCAACACCCCCAGGTCCTTCTCCTCCTGGCAGCTTTCCAGCCAGGTTTCTCCTAGTCTGTACCTCTGCTTAGGATTGTTGTGCCCCAAGTGCAGGACCCGGCATTTGGCCTTGTTAAACCTCCTGCCGTTGGTCTCAGCCCAGCAGTCCAGCCTGTTCAGGTCCCTTTGCAGAGTCTCCCGACCCTCCAGCAGATCGACACTTCCTCCCAGCTTGGTGTCATCTGCAAACTTGGTAAGGGAGGACTCAATGCCTTCATCCAGGTCGTTGATAAAGACATTAAACAGGACTGGACCCAGGACTGAGCCCTGGGGGACCCCACTTGTCACTGGCCTCCAGCTGGATTTAACTCCGTTTACAACCACCCTCTGGGCCCGGTCACTCAACCAGTTTTTCACCCAGGAGAGTGTGCACCCGTCCAGGCCAGAGGCCGACAGTTTCCGAAGCAGAATGCTGTGAGAAACTGTATCAAAGGCTTTACTGAAGTCCAGGAAGACCACATCCACAGCCTTTCCCTCGTCCAAGAGTTTAGTCACTTGGTCATAGAAGGTGATCAGATTAGTCTGGCAAGACCTGCCTTTCATGAACCCGTGTTAACTCGGCCTGATCACCCGGTTCTCTTGCAAGTGCTTCATGATCGCACACAAGATCACCCGCTCCATGACTTTCCCCGCTACCGAGGTCAGGCTGACAGGCCTGTAGTTCCCCGGATCCTCCCTGCGCCCCTTCTTATAGATGGGCACGACATCAGCCAGCCTCCAGTCCAGCGGAACCTCCCCAGTCATCCAGGACTGCTGGAAGATGATGGAAAGGGGTCTGGCCAGCACATCCGCCAGTTCCCTCAAAACTCTTGGGTGGACTCCATCCGGCCCCATAGACTTGTGGGCATCTAGCTGGGCAAGCAAGTCTCTAACCACCTCCTCTTGGACCTTGGGCACCTCATACTTCTCATCCAACCCTTGGGGTTGTGCCCAGAGGGAACAATTTACCTTACTGTTAAAGACTGAGGCAAAGTAGGCATTGAGCACTTCAGCCTTGTCTTCGTCCCCTGTTACTGTTGTTCCCTCTGCATCTACTAGGGACTGGAGATTCTCCCTAGCCCTCCTTTTGCTGTTGACGTATTTGTAGAAAGACTTTTTGTTGTCTTTCACAGTCTTGGCCAATCACATTTCTAGTTGGGCCTTGGCCCTCCTGATTTTTTCCCTGCATGTTCTCACTTCCTCCCTATAGTCCACCCAGGATGCCTGCCCCTTCCTCCAGAGGTCGTAGACCCTCCTCTTCCTATTGATGTCTCTTAGGACCTCCCTACTCAACCACGCTGGTTTCTTACCCCTCCGGCTACTTTTCCGGAACTTGGGGACGGCTTTCTCCTGAGCTGCTAGGAGTTCCTTCTTGAAGAGCGCCCAGCCCTCATGGACACCTTTGCCTTCAAGGAGCGCCTCCCACGGCACTTTTCCGACCAGCCTTCTGAACAGCCCAAAGTCTGCTCTCTGAAAGTTGAGGGCGACTGTTCTGCTAACCTCCTTCTTCATTTTACCCCGCACTGAGAACTCTATCATCTCATGATCGCTTTGCCCCAAGCGTCCTCCAACCTTCACATCCCCCACCAGTCCTTCTCTGTTCACCAACAGCAGGTCCAGGAGGGCACCGTCCCTTGTCGGTTCGCTCACCAGCTGTGTGAGGAAGTTGTCTTCCAGACACTCCAGGAACCTCCGGGACTGCTTCCTTTCTGCTGTATTATACTCCCAGCCTATATCTGGGAAATTGAAGTCTCCCACAAGGACTAGAGGTAGCGATTTTGAGACTACACTCAGTTGTTTGTAGAAGAGCTCATCAGCTGCTTCTTCTTGGCTGGGTGGTCTATAGCAGACTCCCATCACAATCCCTTCCTGCCCATGGACTCCTCTGATTTTCACCCACAGGCACTCAGTCCCATCCTGATCGTAGTCCAGTTCGAGGGTATCAATGACCTCTCTAACATAGAGGGCTACTCCATCTCCTCTTCTGCCCTTCCTGTCCTTCCTAAAGAGTTTATACCCCACCATGGGTACGCTCCAGTTGTATGAGTCATCCCACCACGTCTCCGCAATGGCAACGACATCGTAGTCTCCTTGCCCTACCACAGCTTCCAGCTCCTCCTTCTTATTTCCCATGCTGCGTGCATTGGTGTAAATGCACTTCAGCTGGGCAGGCGTAGCTTCAGCCTTCGTAATAGGGCTTCTCCCCAACTGAGCGGTCCTTGACTTAACTAAGGCCACAGTGCCAGTTTGCTGCCTACCATCCTCAGCTGCACTCACCCCCTCTTGCTTAGTGGTGATATACCGGCAGGCGTTGCCAGCACACCACCCCTTTGCCACTGAAGTCTCACCTCCAGGCTCACTCCCATCCTGCCTGGCCTCCATCCCCTCCCCCCTCACATCTAGTTTAAAGCTCGATTTATGAGCTTAACTAGGTTTTTGGTGAGGGCTTTTGTCCCCCTAGCAGACAGGCGTGTCCCATCCCTGGTAAGAAAGCCTGGGGGTGTGTGGGCCTCCCCATGATTAAAGAACCCAAAGCCCCTCTTCTCACACCAGTCCCTAAGCCATTCATTAACCCGTTTCTTATTCCTCATTTCCTGCTCCTGGTTCCTTAGTATTGGGATGGAGTTAAATATTACCTGTGCCCCAGAGCCCTCGATCATTCTCCCAAGTATGAGCTGCTTTCCAGCAGGGTCAACCACTAACCTGTATTGGTGCGTGGAGTTATTCCTCCCGAGGTGCAGGACTCTGCACTTGCTTTGTTAAACTTCATTAGGTTCCTCTCCACCCAACTGTCCAGCCTATCCACTCGAGCTGTGATAGAGTAGGGGCTAAAAGGAATGCCTAGCCTCTGAACCAGCTGGCTGAGGAAAGGCACAGGCCTGCTTCTGTCACATCTGCTGTGGCAGTGGTTGAACTCCCGCAGAGTTGCTGGAAAGTGAGTGGGGGGTGTCCTACAGCTGGAAATGAGTTCTCCTTTTGGCACTAAGCAGCCATGCCTTTGGCTCTAGTCCTGCCCCAGCCAGTCTCAGAGATCACCTCTCCCTCTGGCCAGGAGGGGTGATGGTTTAGGATGACATTTGGCTTGGCAATTCCAGTAGGACTGATAAGGCCATTTGTTTATTCACAGCTAAATCCATAAAAGCTTATGTGCCACAACATTCCTGTACCCTTACGCTCCCCACTGCCTGCTGGGCTCTTCCACAGCAGGTTAACAGGTGCAGCCTTCTTCCAGCCCCAGGAGCACATCCAAAGGAGAGGTGTGAAGCCAATGCACTGCGGGCTGCTTGGCAGAAAACCTGCAGCAGGAAGGGTGGAAGTATCTTTGCCACTGAATAGCCTCTGGACTCCTGGTTAGGATGCGGCTTTGAAACCTCTCAAGGGAAGAAAATTAAAAGTGGGTCTCCCACGTCCTGGGAGCAGGCTGTGGCTACTACACTGCTTGGTTAAGATGGGCACTACCACTTTACTGCCCTTGTGATGATCACTTCCTAGGGGGATGCTAGCACCAGGAGCTTCCAGAGTACAAAGCAGAGGAATGATTCCAGTCGGGGCACAGTTGGATCTTTGCTTTCAATGCCTGCTGAGAGAGTGAGGTCTTCCTGGGCATGCACAGTACAACCACCAGGGCTGGGTGGTATGGACAGGGGAGCTAAGAGGGATGGCACCAGGGGAGTTTAAGGTAAAATCCTATGGAACTGAGATTCCAGTAGGTTTGGACTTATGTGCTGAAATTTCTTAGGACCTGAAAATTCTATTTGAATCAGCTCACACAAGCTAAATATCCAAGGCAGCTGGTGCACTGGGGAAATGATCTAGGTAAATCTCAACAAGGGCACATTCTCAGCTGCCTGAGCCCTGATCTCAGCACTAAATATGTGCTAGGCTGCCTCTGAGAGCAGTTGTTAACCTCCCAATAAAGATGAAAATGTGCTTCTCATTTCCTGACACTATCTGCAGAAGCTCCTACCTCTACACTTCCATCACTGCAAGCCCTCAGCAGCGGATCATAAACAGTCCCACGTAACAGGGAAACAGAAAACATAAGTAACAGAAAACGTGCCCTGTTTTGGATTCAATTGACGAACACAATGACTATGATCATTCCCACCATGTGTCAACTACTTATGTTTCACATCTCTCTTCCATCTCTCTCGGAATGTCTCGTTGCTTCTGTGCTCTGCTGCGTGTAAAGGTGTTTCCCATGGAAACACTGGTTTCCTCCGCTGGCAGTACATGGAGTCAGGTGCGGAAGGGAGAGCAGAAATGACAAAGGAGAAGTGCATTCATGTGCACTGTGAAAGGATATTCCCACAGGATGGTGGGGAAGGCCATGGAAGTGCTTGAGGACCCTAGCTTTTGCTAGTTTTAATTTAATACATCTGGAAACTTCATGCTCTTGGAAATATTACTGTTCTTGTTCCACAGGAAAGAGAACTGAAACACTAAGAAAGTGTTGGAAGTCATCACTGAGATCTCTTTTCACATATTTATTGTTTCCTCAAAGTCATGAGATCCCAGAGGGGATGCTTTTTCTTGTCTGTTTATTTTTCTGTAGTAATGCTTGGCTTCGAAAGGCTATTTTGGTGGTGCCGATCCTCCTTCGCATTACCACTGTTCTGAGTAAGCCTTTGATTTCTTTTTTTTTTTTTATAATGGTGCAATAAATACCAGTTGCAATGGATACACAGGAATCTCTGGTCTCACCCCTGGGATCCCTCTGTAGAGTGATGTGCTCCCCTCATCCTCAGCTGGCATCTAGCTGTAGCCCTCAGCCATGCTCCTTGGTCTAGGCTCAACTGATGGCTGGTCTACAAACAACACTGGCCTTCAGATGGCAGGTAATAAAACTGTGTCTTGGCTCCAGCGTCAGTCTTTCCTGACTGAAACAGGGGTCTTCCCTGTGCAGCACGCTGAAGCACTCCCTCAGGGTGCTGCGCAGGGAAGACCCCTGTTTCAGACCCCTGAGGGAAGCTCCCTCAGGGTGGTGGGCCCGCCGCTGTTTTGTGGGGGTAGGCCTCGGGGAGCCCTGCCACAGGTCCCACACGCCCGCACAAAGACAGGAGGGCGCTGGCTGGTGCACAAACACGATTTATTTCCACATCTCCGGCTCACGCGCGGGGATGTATTGCAGCACCCTTCATTCCATGCTTAGTGCGGTACCTTCGCTACGGCCCCTGGCCGAAGTCCCGCCCCAGCTTTCGCGAGAGCGGGCAGCTCTCCCGGCATGCCCCGCTCTTCCTCTTCCCCGCCGCCGCCCTGAGGTAAGGTGGCCGTGGCGGCCAGGGAGCTGTCCCAATCCGCTCCCATCTTCCCCCAGGTAGGAGGCGAGGTCCGCCTCACTAGGCGCCCTCGGTATCTGTGGGGCTGGTGCGGGGAAGGACGGGTAGGGGATGGAGATGGGGTAGCTCATGGTTGAGGTTGGGAGCAGGCCCCAGGAGAGGCCGTGGCTGCGGTGATGACTTTCTTAGGACACCTTTGGATTTAATTGTGAAAAGAAAGCGTAACTTCTGAGCAGCTCCTTCAGTTCGCTGTCAGCAGTAAGGTAAAGAATCCTGCTTCTGCATATCAGCGTCAGAAGCTTAATACGTTTTTTTTTTTAAAAAAAAATACTTTTTTTGTAGTTGAGCCCCCAAAATGGTGCGCTACTCTCTGGATCCGGAGAACCCTACGAAATGTAAGTTATTTTTCCGTGGACGATCGTGTAGGATTTCACTGAAGCCATTGAGGTTTTAATTCCAAAAGATGGTCTTTTTTCTCTGCAGCGTGCAAGTCCCGGGGATCCAACCTGCGGGTGCATTTCAAGGTATGGCTGGGCGTGCATAGCAGGGAATGCAAATTCATCTGTGTTTTGGGTTGTTTTGTTGGTTTCCGGTTTTTGTTTTTTTTTAACGAAGTGACTTACTGTCTTGTCTTGTTATGTAGTTACTTCAGGGTGGTAGTGTAGGTCGTGGCCTGTGTTTGCTTTAGCTGCTTGTAATAGTTTTTATCCACAGAAACTAAACCAAGGCGCTGTGTCCTAAAGAGCTTCCTGTCTAACATAAACAATAAAACACAGTAGGAAAGCATGTTGCGGTGAATTTAGCAGGAGGAATGTGTTAGATGAGAGATTTGCTTCATTTGTCTTACTCTGCCTTTTTGGTTGTTTAGAAAGAACATGGGGTTCATCTGACTGTGGGGCTGGTCGGGAAGTATGGCAGGGGATCCTTAGGGTGTTTGGCATGAGAACACAAGTTCCTCTGGAAAAGGTTTAGGTGCGCAGGGGATTCGGGACACATTTGAGTTAACCACAAAACTAAAGCTGAGCGGATGCTTTTCTGCTTGGTGTTATATAGTGCAGGTGAAAAGAGATATCACTTATTTTGGTTTGCTCTTTTATTGTGATCAGGTAGCATTGTAGTTACTCTCTGACTTTCACATTTAGTATGCTCTCTTAAGTACTGCTACTTTATCCTTGATTTTTCTTTCTGAGCCTTTTCTTCTCTCCCCTTTATAATTTCCTTAGAGATAATTATGCTGTTTGTAGCTTGTTTTGTCATCGGTTCCTCTGAGATGCCATAATTGACACTTTAGTAGGATTTATCTTTCAGGCTCCTGCTTTTTTTGATTTTAGCCAAAGAGAAGCTATGAAAAGTATAAATACTGAAATTTTAATTTTGCTAGTTGGAAAGATCTAGCCAATACATAAAAAATCCAATAAAGATGTGGCCAGAGCCACAAATTGAGTAATGAAAGTCATAGCAAGGGTTACAAAGATAGATAGTAGAAAAAAGTGTTATTAAGTATTCTTTGTTCTTTAATTTTGTGTGTGTGTGTGAGAGGGCTTCTTTTAAACTGAGTTTGTAGCAAAAAGAATAGGGTCCAGGAAGAAGAGAGGAGTGCTTTTTATCCCATTGTAACTTGGATAGATCTGTTAAGAGGGGCTTCCCTGTGCTTTGTGTTGCTAGAACACCCGTGAGACTGCCCAGGCCATCAAAGGCATGCACATCCGCAAGGCCACCAAGTACCTGAAGGATGTCACCCTGAAGAAGCAATGTGTTCCCTTCCGTCGCTACAATGGAGGAGTTGGCAGGTGTGCCCAGGTGAGATCTGTGATGGAGGCCGAGAAAGGTGCTTTGTCTTGGGCTGGGTAAAGGAGAGAGAAAAGATGATGTTGAGACGGTATGGAGAATAGTCTGTCATCAATGATGATAAGAGGGAGAAGAGTTATTCTTGATTCCAGTACAGCAAGCATTGCATCTACTTGCAGTGTCGAGTAATTGATCAAATGTTATTACTTCTGTATGCAGCCTTAATAAAAGGGGATGTAATGGCAAGGTAATGGTGTGTTAAGGGCAAGTTGTGTTGTACCAGGATAAAAACTGAACTCTTTTCTTCCAGGCCAAGCAGTGGGGCTGGACGCAGGGACGCTGGCCTAAGAAAAGTGCTGAGTTCTTGTTGCACATGCTCAAAAATGCGGAGAGCAATGCTGAGCTCAAGGTAGGCTGTGTCATCATTATTAAATGTGAAGCATTTGTGTTGTGTGTTGGTGCTCCTGGACTCAGTGGAATTAGGCTGCGTGCAGTTTTCAAGTTGAAATAATTTTTCGCAGATAGCTAGTGTGTGCATGGCTGTCAACTGCTTAGAGTAAGGGTGGTTTAGACTTCTTGAAACCTACAGAACAAAGCAAAATCTGGCTCTTGGTCAATTTGTATCTTCGTAATATACTCAGTACTTAATATGGTAACTTTGATGTCAGTAATCACTATCTTGGGACATCTTTAGAATAACCATGTAATAATAATACTCTCTCTGAGCCATCAGCATCCTTTTAAATTCCTTGTGACATGTGGAAGAGCAGTCAATGTTTTTCTGACTTCAGCTGGTGTTTGCTTGGCAAATACTCTGTCCTCTTGACACTGCTATTTTATTTGCCAGGAGTGATGTGTGCGGGGGGTGGTGGTTATTCATGTTTCTGTTGCGGAGATTATTTATTTGAAGAGAAAACCAAATCATAAGTTTAACCTTTCCCCCCTCCCAGGGTCTTGATGTGGATTCTCTGGTCATTGAGCACATCCAGGTCAACAAGGCTCCCAAAATGCGCCGGCGAACCTACAGAGCGCATGGGCGGATCAACCCCTACATGAGCTCCCCCTGCCACATTGAGATGATCCTCACTGAGAAGGAGCAAATCGTTCCCAAGCCAGAGGAAGAAGTTGCTCAAAAGAAAAAGGTACCACATGTTGTATCCTTACTTCTCTTTAATGTTGCTGTCAAGATATCTGAGCATTAATACTGTTTTTTGGGCAGGGGGGTTGCTGTGATGACTATCTTAGGACACCTTTGGAACCAACACCTATGAAAAAAAAGTTTTTTCTGAGCAACCTCAATATTTACTGTAAACACAATGCTGAGATCTGAGAACGGTACTTCTCAGGGGCTTGACACTGCATGGATGGTTTGTCCATTCCTCCCCCGGAGTGGTGACAGCATTCTCTGTCCCTGCCTGTGAATATGGACCCGGGCCTCCTCACAGACCCTGTTGAAAGACTTATGGTGTACTTGGGTCATCCAGTTAGGATATGCTGTGTTTCAGTATGATTTCAGTTGAGTTGACAGCCTGTAAGCAGTGCAGTAACTGGAAAGACATTTCCTGATGTTTGGGTATGATTAGTGGGATGTTTTGTAAATGGGTGAAGAAACTTCTAACAATTCTTGGTATTTCTTTCAAAGGATGACTGTAAACTTCTTTGTAAGATGTTTTTGAGAAGGTGTAAAACTATTGCTGTTTTCTCATGTCTGTGTTCTGTTTTTCAGATATCCCAAAAGAAGCTGAAGAAGCAAAAGCTAATGGCTCGGGAATGAATCTGATACAACAGATGTATGTAAATAAAGCTTATAAAGCTAAGATTTATTGTGTGTGCTTCTCTGCTTGTCTGAAGCTTCTGTTCTAAGTGGTGTCCAATGCTCTGCTCCACTTTCAGAGCCTGGACCTGCTGGTCACGCTGTTTCTGATACAAG
The DNA here is from genome assembly GCA_033459285.1 of Clamator glandarius. Lineage (NCBI taxonomy): Eukaryota > Metazoa > Chordata > Aves > Cuculiformes > Cuculidae > Clamator > Clamator glandarius. Next base: position 798,255 of record JAUNZM010000566.1, on the reverse strand, counting down.
CCAAGATGCCATTGACCTTTTTGGCCACCTGGGCACACTGCTGGCTCATGTTCAGTCGGCTGTCAACCAACACCCCCAGGTCCTTCTCCTCCTGGCAGCTTTCCAGCCAGGTTTCTCCTAGTCTGTAGCACTGCATAGGGTTGTTGTGCCCCAAGTGCAGGACCCGGCATTTGGCCTTGTTAAACCTCATGCCGTTGGTCTCAGCCCAGCAGTCCAGCCTGTTCAGGTCCCTTTGCAGAGCCTCCCGACCCTCCAGCAGATCCACACTTCCACCCAGCTTGGTGTCATCTGCAAACTTGCTAAGGGAGGACTCAATACAACAGATGTATGTAAATAAAGCTTATAAAGCTAAGATTTATTGTGTGTGCTTCTCTGCTTGTCTGAAGCTTCTGTTCTAAGTGGTGTCCAGTGCTCTGCTCCACTTTCAGAGCCATGGGTGTGCTGCCTGGTGACACTCAGGTGCCGCAGCAGCCAGCAATGCCATTAGAAAGCTGGCTCCTTTGCCAGTGGGGACGTTGGTCACTTAATACCAGTACTATTCATATACGAAACAAGATCATTTGAACACGTACGGGTGTGGTTTTCCTCGCCTGGGAAGAAGTCAGCAGTAGTTCTGCACCCCCAGACCCAGCGCAGTTGAGTCCGTCCGACCGTCCCGGGCCCTGACTCCGCTTCCGGCCGCGAGGGCGGGGCGGGGCATGGGCCACTAGTCACACCGCCTTCTACTATTGGCGGCGTATCGGCGGCGGTGCGCGTCAGTCGGGAGCCGTTTCCGGTGCGGCGGCCAGTAACTGCGTCGGGTCGCTGTCGACTGAGGTGAGTGCGGGGCTGGGGTTGCGCTCTGAGAGTTCCTTCGCAGCCTGCCGCTCCTCCATCCCCGTCTGGCTGCCTGGCTGGAGACGTCATCGGGCTAGCCCACTGTGCCGCTTGCTCCCTTCTCTGCGGCCGGAGCGGCGGCTTGAACTGGGAACGGCTCATGCAGGGGCGCAGGGCTCTGGTTTCGGTGCGTGTTTGCGTGGAGCAACATAAATTATCCCTTCTAGGCTAGGTCACCCTTTATGAAAACAACCCCAACCCTTTTGTCTGCACAGCCGTTTTTCCGTCCTGTAACGGCAGCTGAGCAACGACCGAGCTACACGGGGGAATGGAGACTAAACGCACTGATATCTGCAGCGTCAGGCACCTTCACTCTGCTGACCCGAATGTACGGCGGCTTGCAGAGAGAAACAAAAGCTTGTATCACAAAGAATAAAAATGAATGGCCTGCTAACCAGGCAACAGAGCATCACCAAATCAGAGAAGCAGCTCGTGAAGCAATATCTCAATATGTTTGGACTGGTGCTGTACTTCCACTGACTTCTTTCTGCATCTGGCAGAAGAATGACTTATTTTTTGGTCTGGAATCTTGATGCAGTGTGGCTGCAGAGCTGCTTGCTGTTACCTCAAAAGGGCAGCCTGGGCTTCTTCAGCTAGCAGATGAATCCACGTCTTGCTGAAAATTTAGTATCTAGGAAGGGGGGGATGGGGCTAAAAGAAATCTTTAGGACAGTTTAAAAAAAAAAAAAAGTGAAACTGATCCCAGCTGCAGTGTGCATATTTGCTTTTTCATTCTCCCTGGAAGGATCCTGGAAATTTTTTGTTTTGCTTGTTCATATGCGAATTCAAATATCGGCAGCCTAGAGAGGAGGAGCACAAAGGACAAACCTACCTTATGCAGCAGAGTGTATCTAATATATTGCTTGTCAGTACTGAACGGGTCAGCTCTACTCCTAATTAACAACTACTTCTCCTAGCTGTCCCTTTCTGCTCCTGCACTTTGGCTTGCTGCTCTTTCCAAAGGCTTCTTCCTGGTTTTGGGACAGAGGGAATGATTAATTTTCTAATAGTTTGGCCAATTGTATGGGATGGGTGTGTGATACGTTCTGTAAAGATACAGGTATGTTTAGCTGGGATACTTGGATGCAGAATTAAGACTCAAGGGAGGTCACATGCCACTGTTTATTTGGTCGAGGCATGTATTTGAAAGAGAAGGAAGGAAAGAAAAAGGAAAGAAAGAGATAACTCAGCTACTGCTGCAGTGTCCTGTCAGTCTGACGCTAAGTCTGGTGGGAGAACGTTCTCAAAACCTCACCCTTGCTTTGTCCCTTCAATCCATGCCTCCGGTAATAGCGAGGGGATCATCTTGCTCGAGGGGATTAAGCCCCCCTGCCCAATACGTGGTACGCTGTGTCAAAGACCATGGTGCCCAGTGATTGCCAGTCTTTGGAAATACACCAGGGCCCGGTACCCTTCAGCCTCCTTTTCTGATAACAAAATGCTATCCCTCCCTCTCCCATGAAGGAGAACCCTCCACACATACTCAGTTTCAGATTCTCAGGGGTTCCTACCAAAATCCTTCCTGAACTTGGCCAGTTCTGCAGCCGTAAACGGAGCTTCCTTCGTAATTACCAAAGGGTTCTGATCTTCACTATGGTCATACATGAGGAACATCTTCTAATTCTAAAACCTCCTTTGCCTTTTGCAGTTCCTCCTGAGGATAAATTTGCTTAATGACCTCCCTCCCCCCCCCCAGATGTTTTTTTGCTTCCACCTCTTCAGAAGCAGTCTGATCTTTAAGGTCTCCTAGTAGGTCTTGTAATGATTTAACCACCATCTGCAATGAGTCAATAACTGCATCTGTGTGCCTCACCCTTCGCAAAGGAGACCTTTACCTTTCCCTATCCGAAACCCCCTTTCTTTGTGCAGTACCTTAATGTGATCAACTACACTCTGAGGTTGGAACCAATGAGCTTTTGCCCATTCTTGGCCTGGGGAACCTGGGCGACATTGATGTTCTTTTAATAAATCAAACAGCTGTTCCACCCCCTCGAACAGTGAGGGTCCCTGATCAGGAGTATCTATAGACTTGTGAGTGGCCACCTTAACCAATATGTAGGGGATCACTATCGTCCCGAGGGGATCTCACCTTACACCACCACAGTTCCTCTAAATCCACCCTCAGGAGGTCACACCTTCCCAAATATTTATCAGGTTCTAACACGTTCAAAAATTCACTCACTTCATCCTTCTCTGGCTGGTACCCTCGCAGGTAGACAGAACCGTGGATTCAGACTCTGCATTCGCTTTGTACCTTGGTACATCTCAGTCACATGAACACTCCAGAGCCTCAAAGAAATAGCCTCAACAAAGTAGCAGCAGGCTCTTTCTGTTTTCTGAGTATCCTGTCTGTGATGCCAATTAAAATGATACATGCCGTAAGGATATAGATACGTTTAGGTCGGATACTCAGACACAGAATTAAGACTCAAATAAGGTCATGTGCCACTGTTTATTTGGTTATGAGGCATGCATGGAAAGAGGAAAGAGAAGGAAGAAAAGAAAGAGAGAGAGAGAGAGAGAGAGAGAGAGAGAGAGAAAGAGAGAGAGAGAGAGAGAGAGAGAGAGAAAGATAGCTACCCCCACAGTGCTGTGGCATCCCATCAGTCCAATGCTCAGTCTGGTGGGAGAATATTCTTCAGTCCTCACCCTTGCTTCATCCCTTTATACACTCGGGGTCATGCCTTGCTAATAAGCTCATTTCACTAATTCTGCCCCTTCCCACCAAAAATGTGCACCTGTTCAGGCATGTTTGGCTCTTGGCAGTTGTTTTGTCTGATGTCTGTATCCATTATCAGGGTGGACCCTCCAAACCCATCCTATTCAGCACTGCAGTCCATGTGCAGTTGTCTGGATGATGAGATCTTCAGGTTAGGTGTGATATTGAGAGAGACCAGTTCTTTCTGTGGTATACTACAGTGTGGGAACAAGCGATTCTTCCTGTGCAGGAAGGAAGGAACTCATATTCTCCTTTTCTCAAATCCTGACTAGGATTTCCTCTTCTCTCTGCTCCCTCCCCCCCTTCAGTGGTAGGAATATTTTCTGAATTGGATTTTCTAAGTTCCAGCTGTAGGAATGATAATAGCAAACTCCTTTGCTAAAACATCAAGAATGTTTCCCTTGTTGAGGACTTTATAGCACTGGAACACATAGCATTTTTTAAACTTTAACTGTTAATCTATTATTAAAGACTGTTTGAATATCAACTACAGTCCCTATTAATTAAGGCTATTTTCTTAGCTCATGGCATATAAACACTGTCATCCTAAGTTGTTTTGGTTTTTTCCCTCAACAGATTTGTCACAGAACAAGAGGAAGCCATGGTGTGCATTCCTTGTATTGTCATTCCAGTTCTCTGGATCTACAAGAAATTCCTTGAACCACACATCTATCGCATTATCACACCTTTCATTAAGTACATACGGCCCAAGAAAGCTGTGGAAGAAACAACAGCCACAAAACAAGGTCAAGGAGGCAACACTGGAAATCCATGGGCAACTTCAGCCACAAAAAGAGATCAAGAGGATGAGTCTGGAATTTATAAAGTAAGATTAATGCATTTAGTGAACCAGGTAAACTGCAGATAAAGCACCCAGCAATAGTTCAGGGTTTGCAATGTGAGAATGGATATTAAGGAGATTCGTGTCAGCATGACAGGAAATGGCGGTAATTGTGAAGTTGTGAATGTTCAAGTTTAAGCGTTTGACGAAATTCATGGTTTAACATTTGTGCGGGGATGGGGAGGAAGTCTGCGTTCGCGGAGCCTCGGGGAGGAGCTCTTGAGAGTCCCTGGGCGGTCCGGGAGGGGCCAGGTGCACTAAGGGGAAGGAACATTCTCGAAGATGATTATAACATTCTTGAAACAAAATGAATATGCATGAAGGAACATTCTCGAAGATGATTGTAATATTCATGAAACTGAATGAATATGCATGAGAACAAATGTATAAAAAGGTGTGGCAAGCGTGGTTTAGTGTGTGTGTTGGTGGGGCAGGAGCTCCCTGCGCACCCAGCGCTGTATTACCCAGCTCCCCATCCCCGGATAATAAAATACTTCGCTGCTGAATTGGCCTGGCAGTGTAGTCATTTATAACAGCACCACAAAAAAAGTACATGCTTGTGTGTTTTTACGGACATTTTTGTTGCTATTTTCTTATGGAAGGGAGTTACTGGTACTGAGCCAGCTATAAATAGTTGCTTAAAGACAGCTTCTGGTAGGTCTTGGAAGGATAGGAATCACACCTTTTTTCTGAAACAGCTTAGTTTTTTGGTTTTTTATGAGTGGCTATTTTTTCAGAGAAGGAAGAAGTCAAATAATTGGTATATCACACCAGATATAGAAAGCAGAATTTTTTTTTTAAAAAAAAACACTCTTCAGCTAGCTCTGCCACTTGTAATGAGGGGAAATGTTTCATGTGTGCAAATCATGCATTTACTGTTTCTGTCTTCCAACAAAATGCAAAGATTTATATGTTGTCTCTGCCCTCATCCCCTCCCTTCCCACTGCTGAAGCAATAATTATGTGTAACTATAAAGAGATGCCACCACTTTGGTTCTTGCTGCAGATTTCTGCATAGATCTTTGCTGGCCTTGCTTCTAAAAACAATTTTCATCACCAGCTGTTACTGTTCTGGGTGTGGAGTCCTTTTTTTGATATCCTGTTAATTACGCTGTCTTTTATTTGCAGTTTAAAAGCAATGGCATTACAAATGGAATTGCTGCAAAGATGATACACAGGGGTGTCTGATAAGAAAATGGATTAAAGGAATTAACTCATACGGATTTTATTCCCTTGTGTCCAATATGAACTGGTGGTATTTCACTTTGAGACTTTTTTCTTTGCACATTTTAACTGAATAAAATCTGTTACACTTACAGGATTGGGTCTCTTTTGCCACTAAAATGGCAGCTAGCACGCTTCTTAATTTAAAATGTTTGAAACCTGAAGTTCTTTATTTTGCTCACTGGAATTACTTTTAATCTATAATCTATTTGCTTATAGAACCGGCTACTGATAGCACAAAACCCACCTCAGATATGGAGATGGAAGGCTTGCAGAGGCAGAAACAATTATTTAAAGGAGAGGACTGTGCTTAGTAAATCCTTCCTCCCTCAGGCATCTGCTTTCTAGAGTTACTTCAGGTCCCACTGACCGGATAGGCGGCCGAGGCAGTCAGCTCGTTGCCCCGACACCCCCACGGGTTACCGAAAGGAGCCTCTTGCCGTTGGGAGGGCTCACCTAGAGGATGGTAGCCAGCCTGCTGAGAGCAGCGGCCGAGCCTCTCTGCGGCAGTGTCCTTCCCTCTGCCGGCCCGCGGGTAGGCGCAGCAGGAGGTGTTGGCTACATGGAAGGGTAGAAGGAGGTGTGCGCCGGCGCCGCGGGTAGAAGGCGATGGACGCCGTGGGGAGCGAGTCAGGCTGGTCCAAGTCCGAGCGCAGCTGTCGGGGCCTGCAGGTGCTGTCTGGGCAGCAGGCTGAAATACTGGGGCTAGTCGCATCTTGCCATATAGTGTGGTAGTGCGGCGGTGCAAGTGAACGGGCGCTGCTGACCGGATAAGCGGAGCCGTACCTCGGGCCCGACACGTCGCAGGTGTTGGTGGGGCGGCCAAAGGGCTGACAGTGGGCGGACCTCGGCGGCTCTGCCTTGTCTTGACGCTCATTGTTGCTTGGCCTCATATCTTGATAAAGGGCTGCGCTTGTGCTGTAACTTGACACCGTCGCTGTGGAGAGTTCCTGGGGCCACCACCTCGGCTAGATGTTCACCCCTCGCTGAGCTGGGGAACGCAGGGGCCAGTGGTGCCCTCCCAGTGTTTCCAGACAGGTTATTTTGGGGATCTTCTCGGGGAAGCTGCTGCACTGCTGGACGTGGTCAAAGCCCAAATGAGAACGGAGCAGACCTGTATGTCTTGTTTTGTGCTCTTAATGACGTTTCTTATTAGTGAAAAGACTACAAAATAGCATATTTTCCCATCTGCTTTTGTAACCAGGTGCTTTTTATAATGCTCAGCGATTCCTTTTGCAAGATAATGGGTTTGCTCAGCCTCACTCTTTCCAGTTTGTCTTCATGCTCCTGAAGGATAATATTTACTAAGAGCAGGAAATAGTTTAAAAGAGAATTTGCATCTCACCTTAATTGACATCAAGTTTTGCCTTGAATGCTTTTGTTTCATGCCAATTACTATTTATATATATATATGTATTTTAAGTCTTTTGTTCTGTGTTCGTGAGGCTGTAATCAGATTTGGTTTGCTGCATATACTAAGGGGGAACATGCTGGGCTGCAGTTATGATCATTTGAGATGATTTGTAGAAGTAAGTAGATTGTTAATAATTCTTGCATTTTTGAGTGCAGGGGAGTGGAAGGAAACTGGGGTGGTTGGGTGCAGTTTCCTAATGCAGGCCACTGCATTGTGTAGTCCCCAAGTCAGTTCCCAAGTAAAAAAACATTGAAGCTGCACACTCTTGGGGCTGTTTTCCCTTTCCATGTTGCTGCTGCACCAGGAGAAACCCATGGATGTCTATGGAGATCTTGGACCCTGCTCAGCCACTCTCACCCGGCTGAAGCAACCATCAGCTCCTTCTCTTCCAGTCCTGTGCCAATGTTTTACTAGCGCAACTTAGTATTTTGTGATAAATTTAGTAGAAAAAAATAGCAAATTAGTACTGAACTTAGATGCCTCTGGTGCTTCTAGTGATTTTATCAGATAAATATAAAGATCCCAGGGTGTGTTTAATATGCTGATGACTGACAGAAGGTATTAAAAGTAACGAAGAGGAGCGTTATAAGATGTTTAGCTATGCTTTGTTTAAATTTTAAGGTAGCTATTTAGCCAACATAAGCATGTTTTGTTCCTATTTGATAATGAACATCTGTTGCCTGTGCCTGGCCATTTAAGCCAGATAATAAGGACTAGCGCAATGATAAGAGAAAGAATTAGTTAGGACCACGATAAGAGGAAGAAGAACCAGCTAGGACCAGATGCAGCCTTTAAGATGTGCCCAAGCTATCTAAGAGCATGCACAAGAAGGAGAGTTGAAAAGTTCACCATGAAGAAGACTGCAAGCCTTCCTCCAAAAGCCCCCAGCCCAAGACCACCAGAGGGCAGGGTGCATGCGCCAAAGGAATGGAACTTATGTAAATAAATTCCAGGAATCGATTATAATTGATGCACCTGTTCCAGGAAACTTAATGAATATGCGTGCTGTAGTGTAATAAATAAGTGACTGTTTTGTTTCTCAGTGTGCAAGCTAGGTGGAGGTATCCCCCTTGCACCCGACGTGTCAAAATATATCTACTTTATAACTCTTCCCAAGTTATAGAGTTCTTCCCACACATCAATAAGATCACTGATTTTTTCATTTTGAAACATCACTTTGGCCATTAGACAAGTTTTATTTATGTCTGAGAGTGAAATAGGGAGAAAATATTAAATACATGTAATAATAATCTTAATATTACTTCCATAAGGAGATAACCACACCAAGCTAGTAGCTATTTAAATTATTCAGCTGTTCTGGGTTTAGCATGATTTATCATATCCAACCCAGCTGCCCATTTTAAATGTGGTAGTAACTGAATGAATTACTATTAATTGATTTTTAGGTAGGTATACTGAGTGTTACAAAAATATTACAAATTCATTAAGAATCATAAAACATTTTCAAATAGAACATAATTTCTAACACTGTAATACATCATAGATTATCAGGTAGTTTGTGTAAAATTGTGCTTTTGAAAACCATTGCTACATTTGTGGTAAGAAAAATCAAACCAGTAACATTGGTACTGATATGCAGTATATTCTTAAGCTGTAAAGTTGGTTTTTGGCACGGGATGTGCGTATTCTGGATTAGTCATTTTTTAAGCTATATATTCAATTGATATTCTTGTTTAAAGTTCAATTTGTTCTTCTCATTTTATAGTTCCAGTACAGCTGTTCTGCAAGCAGCAGGAATCTCACTAGTGAGGGCAAACAAAACTTTTAAAGGAATATCTGCCCACTCTAAGAAACAGAATTAATATTTGGATTTTCACTTCTTAAAACTCTTGAAAAATATGCTATATCCATAGTAGTTATTTAACAGGTGGAGAAAAGTTGAGCCTTTTACAGAGATATAAGGTGTGCTTGACCCAACCTTCCTCCCTTCTAATGATGTTTTGCTAATCAGATTAAAGAAATTATTTCTACATGTATTCCAGAAAGTGCTTGCTGTGTTTGTGTTCTGACTTCTACTTGGGATGTAGGAATGCAAGAGTATTTGCATTCCTACATCCCAATAGATAGAGGTTTTTTTTTTTTAATTGCCCCCCACACCACCTTTCCTTCTCTCTGTGATAGGATGTATTTCTAAAACTGATGCTGTCATTCTAGCCTTAAATTGGTAGGCATGCTGCAGTAATTATTTAATAAAATGTTATGACTGGAATTACATGGGAGGTCAGAAAAATCATCTTTATAGTTTTTGTAGATTTAAATTTTGTTAATTCATGGCAAATTTTAGAGGCTTTTGAACCTTTAGGAAGATTTGGCCACGAGTACTGTGTTTTGGTGTGGGAGTGTAACTAGTAGCAATAAAAATGGACAAAATTAAGGAATCATAGAATGGATTGGGTTTGAAGGGACCTTAAAGATCATCCAGTTCCAGCCCCCCTGCCATGGTCAGGGACACCTCCCACTGGACCAGGCTGCTCAAGGCCCCATCCAACCTGGCCTTGAACACTTAGAGGGAGAGGGGAAGTCCCTAACGTGTCTTGTGGAATTTTATATTCATTTTATATTATATGCATGTTTTAATGCATGTTTGTAAATTAGATAAAGTAGTACTTAAATGCTATAAATACTTATTTACCTGTACAAGTTAAATGGAAGCTCTCTGAAGTGACATCAACTTTTTAACAGAAAGGTGTTTGTGGAATACACATCACATCAGCAAAAGCACCTTCAAGAGGCTTAATATGTACCTGCTACCTTGCTTTTGACAAAACATTGCGACTGAGGGAGAGAGGACAAATCATTTTAATATAAATTAGTCATGTCGCTTAATGGGTTTCTTACCATAGGGTGAACTGACAAGGACAAAGGTGATTTATAGCATCTCTTGTTGAGCTGTTTGATCAACAACCACAGTGTCTGGATTCGCTCACGTCAGATTCTTTTCTGCTTGAAATAAGCTTGACACTGAAAATGCCAGCAAATAAAACACTCTAAGAGTAATTTTGGAGTTCTAGAAAGCAAACATCCTTTATTAGTCCTGGGCAATGTGAGGGAGTGATCTCCATCAATCGTGTTCAACAAGACAAAAGCTGGTTACAGAATATATTTCCCACTTACATTCATATGTATAATGTTCCCCAGAAATCTTATACATATTCTATTACCTTCTAAGGACTGATTTTAATGTTGTTATGAACTTCACAATAATCAAAATTCTTGCTAATTTGGAGCTTTGGCTCCAGCTCTCTGCTTGACCTTGCCTTTGAGATAGTAAAATACTGCTAACAAATGTGGTTACAGAAGAAGAGACATCTGTTGAGCACATCATACTTCACACAAGATGTTATGATTTTAAAAGAATGAACAGTGTCTGGAAACCACTGTTTTTTAAAGGAAAACATGCCATCAGATGGACATTCTGACTAACTTGCAAAGAACACAGTTGCTTAGATGAAACCTAACTACTTTAACTTAAATAAAAAATATTCCCCTTTTTGTAATAGTAACTTGTATTTCTTGTATCAAGCTGCCTAGCCAAGTTGTTCTTGAAAAATCCATTCTTTAGTGTGTCCTGTAGGTGGGATGTGAAATAAGCAGATTGTGCTCTTCAGAATTAGGCTTTTATTGACAACTGATTCCCATGTAAAATGCACATGGAAAAAGCACTGGAGCAGAAAACAGTCGTGTCACTTTTTGCAGCTGCTGTTTGCCTTCCCTATGAGAGGCCACCTGTCATGTTGTCGAGGGGGTAAATTTGAAAATATGTATGAGTGACTTCAAGAGGAGAGTTTATCAATCTGACTCTTTTTGCCTAACAGTATCACAGGAGTGGAAAATATCATCACTCAGCCTGCTAGCCTGTGAAAATATGTTGAACAACCTAGTTTATGATACTACACCTGAACACGAACAGTCACACGACAAGCAACGATATATGCGGAGCAATAACAATCAGACGCAAGTAAAGATAACACATAGATAAGGTTAGAGTACAGAGAGAGAGATGATAACAATTAGCTTGATGTTAAGATATATATTTAGCGTGTGTACACAAAGTGCTTACCCCAATTGAATCCAGGGAGGGCAATGGGGTCCAGCCTGTCAGTAGATCCCAGAAGTTTTGATCACATTTTCCCTTCCGCTCTCTTGCTTATCCCAATGAAGTCCGGGGGGTGTGTGTGTGGTGGTGGTGGTGGTGGTGGTGGTGGTGGTGGTGGTGAATGAAGTTCAGCCCATCAGCTGATCCCTAGAGTTTCAGTGACATTTTTCTTTTCTTCATACTGCCCACCTGCTAAAGCTTTTCCTTTATTTACGCTATTTATAGAAGTTTACACCTAGGGGTGGAGAAGCTTGAGTGACTGTGGTCACCATACCAATCACTATATTAATTGCTGATTGGTGGAGAAAGAATTCCTGCTTTGTGTGCCAAAACTTAACTGCGCAAGCCCAGTAGGTGCGGCCATGGGAGTGGTTTGCCTTAGAGGCGGGGAGGAGGTGGATAACCCTAGGTGTGGAAGTGTGTTTTAGTATTATAATAATACAATGATGAGTACAGGCCATCTGTAGGCCAAGTTGTCAAGGCAACATCAGTAATCCATCTTCTTAGAAAATAATTAGGCTCTTGTCCTTGGCAGGACCTTGCTCTGGTAGCAGGAGTTGACAGTGCCTGTTCCCAGACACCTCATCCCCCGCATCAGATGCTGATGTGCCCTTGATGCATTCCTTTTTGTTGAAGGCCTTGTACTCAGCCTATGGCACAAGAGGAGGGAAGGAGGGGGAAGAGAGGTGGTTGTACCCAGTCCCATTTCCATACTTAGCTTTTATTCCTGCATTCAGCCTTATATTCCACACCTTTTTTGCCTGCAGTAAATCTATCAAGATTAATCGCTTCTGTGCAAGACTCTTTAGACTTCAGTGGAACCCATAAGGACCATACTAATGTCATTGCAATGCTGCTTTGTTCAGGCTCTTGCTACAGAAGATGAAGGCACTAGAACAAGCTACTGGCCAGGAGGACGAAAAAAAGATGCTGTGTTTGTTCATCCAGCAGAGTAAAAAGTAGATAAGTCAAATTACATTATCTTGAGAGCTATCTAAAGTCTTTAAGTATAGCGATTGAGGACTGAGCTGAGGTCAGAGTGAAATCACTTTATTAAGCACAAGCAAGGCTTTATATACCCTTATCTTCCTCGTAAGCAGCTACCCCAGTGAATTTCCACTTCTAAAGATCCCACAGCTATAGTGATTAAGAATAACTCTACTTGTAACAGATGTGTCTTTTATGTCCGTGTTTTTCTCCTCCCACTTATCTGTCTCACAACTTCTTATTTGCTATCCCACATGGCTTTGCACTGGCGAACACAAGGGAATTGGCCGTATTACCCTGTACTCGCTGGTGCCGTGTATATGCAAGGATATCGTCCTTATTACCCTGCATGTGCGCGGTGGTGGAATTGTGGAAAATATGATCCATGTTTTTGTTCACTGATTAAAGTTTGTTCTAGTTTTTAAAGTTTGTTCTAGTTTTAAGTCTCTAGGTATTTAAGTATAGCTATTCGCTGACACAGCTGCTTATTGAAGAACCAGGATATGGTCAAGAGCCGGGAAGTCGGGATGCGATGAATGGTTAAGATAAGACATTGTGAAAACAAGGCTAATAAGATTCCAGAAATTCCAGGAAGCTGCAGACCCAAGAGCGTATTGTACCAAAACCTGCATCACAACGAAGATTGAGGGCTCATGGATATGCAGGCGCAGAGTACTAACGGAAAGAAGACTGAAGGCTCATGGATATGCAGGCGCAGAGTACTAACGGAAAGAAGACTGAAGGCTCATGGATATGCAGGCGCAGAGTACTAACGGAAAGAAGACTGAAGGCTCATGGATATGCAGGCGCAGATTACTAACGGAAAGAAGATTGAAGGCTCATGGATATGCAGGCGCAGAGTACTAATGAAAAAGCACGTAGCAAGAAACAGAACTGTATAAAAAAGGGGAACTGAGACCTGGGAAGGTGCGACAGTTTGAGGAGCAAGGGACTCCCCTGTCGCCCAGCGCTGTTTTTGCCTTTGCCTTGCTTGCTATAATTCAATAAATTCTAATTGAACCCATACTCTTGTCTGTAGTCTATTACAATTTGGTGCCGTGACTCGGATGCCACCTACCCGATAGAATTCCGGTTTTACCCGGGAGGCGCCCCGCCGATTAGTCGTCGGCCCTGGTGATTCCTTTTTCTATCTCGGTCGCACCGACGAACCTAAATTCAAGGCAGTTGGCAAAGGGAAGCCGGCAGACCCTATGAATTTCGTGCACGAAATTCCGGACGAAGACGCAGGACGCGTGAGTATCTGTGGGGGAATCCGTTCGGTCTGGGTCAGGTTATCCTGGAGTGTTGCGAATGTGTGAATGCCTGAGAGGGGAACCGGTAGCTCGGATTCCCTAAGCGAGTGCGGACCCTTTAGTAGTGCGGTTCTCACTATCCGCGAGGGTGTGAGCCACGAATAAGGGGAAGCGGTTGTGTTCGCATCACGGAACGAGTGAGTGCACTCCAGAAGATGGGACAGGGGAAAAGCAGGCCCCCTAATTCCATAAAACTCCCTCCGGTACCTAAGGACAGCCCGCTGGGATTTATGTTGGATCATTGGAAAAATTACCCTACCACAGGGGGTAAAGATAAGGCTAAAATGATTTATTATTGTATAGAAGTATGGGGTGGTAAGGCGATTTCTCGGGGGGTATTTTGGCCCATTTTTCGATCATCAGAAGATTGAGTGGAACAAAAACTCAATCTATGGGTCAATTCAAAGGCTCCCTTTAGTCAAGAAGAGAGTTGTTATGCGGCTGTCTGGGTCACGAGACCCGGAAACGAAGTATCCTTATTTCCCCTTAAAGAAAAAGAACGAAAGCAAAATAAGGAAAAGGAAGAAGAGGAGGCTTTATTAACTCCACCTCCTTATATACCCCCCCCCAGGACCCCCAGACCCCAAACGCACCACCAATGGAGCCTCAAAGGGCAAGGGAAAGTCCGGAGCCCCCTTCAGAGGTGTCGGGCCCGATTACCCGGGGGCGAGCAAGGCAGCATAATTTATTCCCTTTGAGAGAAATGCCTATAGGAGGTCCGGGACCAAACCCAGTGATAGGATTCGTCTCGGTACCTCTGAGTTCAGGGGACGTTAGAGAATTCAAGAGAGAAATGGGAAATCTTCTGGAAGATCCCCTGGGGGTGGCTGAAAGGTTAGATCAATTTTTGGGACCTAGCATCTATACTTGGGGTGAGATGCAGGCCATATTGAATATCCTCTTTACTGCCGAAGAGAGAAATATGATTAGATGAGCAGGGATGCGAATATGGGATGCACAACATGCACAAGGGCCTTTAGCAGATGTCAAATGGCCTTTGCAGGATCCCAATTGGAATCACCAACAGCAGGATCACCAAACTAACATGCAGGATTTGAGGACAATAATAATACAGGGGATCCGGGAAGCAGTACCCAGGGGACAGAACATCAACAAAGCCTTTAACGAAAGGCAGAGAAAAGAGGAGACACCCACAGATTGGTTGGAACGCCTGAGAAAAAGTTTGCAAATGTATTCGGGCTTGGACCCAGGGACCCCACTAGGACAGGCGCTACTAAAAACCCAGTTTGTGGCTAAGTCATGGGAAGATATAAGGAGAAAGTTAGAAAAATTAGATAATTGGCAGGACAGAGATTTAGATGAGTTATTGAGGGAGGCCCAGAAGGTATACGTGAGGAGGGATGAAGAGGGTCACAAGAGACAGATAAAGATGATGCTGGCAGCAGTGAGGGAGACGAGGGAGACTAATGTCTCTCCCAGGGGAGGTACTATGATCCAGAGAAATGGGGGAGGGGTTCCCCGGATAGAGAAGAAAGAAGTGGGTGCATGTTTTTATTGTGGGAATAAAGGGCATTTTCGGAGGGAATGTAGGAAACGACTGAGGGATGAGAAAGCGTTCAAAGAAGATTAGAGGGGTCAGGGGCTCTATTTGCTGGGGGCACAAAAACACCGTGAGCCCTTGATAAAATTAAAGATAGGTCCTCAGCAACAAGAGTTCAAATTCCTGGTAGATACTGGAGCAGAACGATCGACCGTTCAGGTATTGCCAGACGGATGTAAAATATCAAAAGAAACTGCTCAGGTAGTAGGGGCAAAGGGGGAGCCTTTTGAAGTTCCGATCATCAAAAAAGTAATGGTAGAGGCAGAATCTAAGATAGGGATAGGAGACCTCTTATTAGTACCCGAGGCAGATTATAATTTGTTAGGGAGAGATTTAATTGTAGAGATGGGCATTAATGTAGAAGTAGTAAATAAAGAAATAGAAATAAGACTTTGCCCCTTAAGGGTGGAGGATGAAGATAAGATTAACCCAGAGGTTTGGTATACGCCTGATAGTGTAGGGAAGCTAAACATACCCCCCTTTTCGGTAACCCTGAAGGATCCTGATGTACCAGTCAGGGTCAAACAATACCCCATATCCCATGAGGGAAGGGGGGGATTAAAGCCAGAAATTGAAAGGCTTTTGAGTAAGGGACTTTTAGAACCTTGTATGTCCCCCTATAACACACCCATTTTGCCAGTAAAGAAAACAGATGGATCATATCGGCTAGTACATGACTTGAGAGAAATTAATAAGAAGACAGTAGCTCGTTTCCCGGTAGTAGCAAATCCTTATACTTTGTTAAGCAGGTTAGGACCTGAAAAACAATATTATAGCATAACTGATTTGAAGGATGCATTTTAGACATGTCCACTAGATGAAGAAAGCAGAAATTATTTTGCATTCGAATGGGAAGATCCAGACACACACAGAAGGCAGCAATTGCGATGGACTGTCCTTCCACAAGGATTTACGGAATCCCCAAATCTGTTTGGACAGGCCTTGGAGCAGATCCTGCAGGAGTATCAAACAGAGAAGGGGGTAGTACTTATCCAATATATAGACGACCTTTTAATCGCGGGGGAAACAGAGGACAAGGTGCGGGCGGAAAGTATTAAATTACTTAACTTTTTAAGTACTAAAGGGCTCAAGGTATCCAGGGCAAAACTGCAATTTGTAGAAGAGGAAGTAAGGTATCTTGGGCATTATTTAAAAAAGGATGAGGAGAAAATAGACCCCGAAAGGGTAAAAGGGATATTATCCACGCCACCGCCAAGAAGTAAAAAACAAATTCGGCAACTGTTGGGCCTCACGGGTTATTGCAGACAGTGGATCGAAAACTGTAGCACTAAGGTTAAGTTTTTATACGAAAAATTGGGCCAGGAAGGGCTAGTAAAATGGGATGAGGAAGACGATAAACGACTACACACCTTACAACAGGATCTGGCCAACGCTCCGGTGTTGAGTTTGCCTGATTTAAAAAGACCCTTTTATTTATTCGTGAATACCGATGCTGGGTCAGCCTATGGGGTTCTAACTCAGGAATGGGCAGGGAAGAAGAAACCCATTGGATACCTGTCAAAATGATTAGATCCCGTAAGCAGAGGTTGGCCCACTTGTTTGCAAGCCCTAGTGGCCTGCGCTTTGCTTGTAGAAGAAGCTAACAAGATCACTTTTAATGCAGAGTTGAAGGTATTATCCCCCCATAATATTCGGGGAATACTGCAGCAAAAAGCAGAAAAGTGGATAACGGATGCCAGGCTTTTAAAGTACGAAAGGATCCTTTTGGATTCTCCAAAATTGACCCTAGAAGTAACAAATTTGCAAAACCCGGCCCAATTCGTATACGGGAAGCCTGTTGAGGGAGGGTTGACCCATGAATGTCTATCTACAATAGAAACACAAACCAAAATACGACCAGATTTAGACGAAGAAGAACTAGAGGAAGGAGACAAGTTGTTTGTGGACGGATCTTCACGAGTGGTAGATGGAAACAGGGCCTCTGGTTATGCAATAGTTGGAGGAGAAAGGCTGACAGTCAACGAATCCGGCCCATTAAGTAAAACATGGTCAGCGAATCCACTAATGGGAGGGTGGCCCACGGCCTACCGGCCCTTTGCGAATATCCAGCTAGACTTTACAGAATTACCAAATGTCGGAAGGTATAAATATTTATTAGTGATGGTGGATCATCTAACTCATTATGTAGAGGCATTCCCTACAGCAAGAGCGACAGCACAGATAGTGGTCAAGACTCTCTTGGAACAGATAAATTCCCAGATATGGGGTCGTGGAGACCATCGACTCGGACAGAGGACCTCACTTTGCCTCCAAAATAGTAAAAGAGACCATGATAATAATGGGGATACAATGGGGCTACCATACTCCTTGGCATCCCCAAAGTTCTGGCAGGGTAGAAAGAATGAATGGAGAGATTAAAAAACAATTAACCAAACTCATGATTGAAACCAAACTATCATGGGTAAAATGCCTACCATTGGCATTGCTGAATATTCGGACACAACCTAGATCCGATCCAGGAATATCTCCCTTTGAAATGTTGTATGGGATGCCCTACAATATGGAAAAACCTCAGGACCATCCTCAATTGAGAGACCAGGAGATAAATGCTTATATCACTAGTTTAATGAAATATAGAGAAGAATTATGGAAAAAAGGGAGGCTGGCCCAGAGACCCCCGTTAGACCTAAAGCTGCATCAGATGCAACCCGGGGACTGGGTAATGATAAAATCTTAGAAGGAGGCAACTTTGGCTCCACAATGGGAAAGACCTTACCTTGTATTACTTACCACAGAGACTGCAATTAGAACCGCAGAAAAGGGATGGACGCACGCTAGCAGAATCAAAGGACCAGTGGGTGAGCCAGCCCCTGAGTGAAAAGTGACTAGCAAACCTGGGGACTTAAGATTGCGAATTCAGAGGGGGAATCATCGATGAGCAAATATCGTGTGGAATATACAAGAGAGCAGCCACGTTATACGGAGGAAGGATTGATCCGTAATTCTGCTGTCAAGATAAAGTGTAGCAACACAGAGTGCGATTGTTATCCTTTTGTACGATATATCTGTAAAATCTGTACGGATCAGTGGTGGACTCATTGTAGGCAGGGAACTCCTCCTAAAGGAGTTTGCGACCCTTGCTGGGAACTACAGCGTGATATAACAAATTGGATCCTAAAGTATAGGGTTAAACACGAAGGGTTAGTGGAAGAATCGAAAGAATGGTGGAAAATTTTTTGCGTTAGGGGTTGAACCCATTATCACCCTAACGAACCCACTCCGTTTATAGCCGAAATTGTAGATTGTATCTGCCGTACTCGCTTGAAGGGAATTCGGTGTGACGCCCCCCCGATTAAACATTGTAACTGGGATCCCTACATCAAAAGGCAACAAAATAGCCCGCGGGGTCCTCCTGAAGAATATCCTTGCTGCCGAGAAGATGGTACCCCTCGTGGCCCGAGGCAACCGGGTCGATGAGCGAGGCAGAGGGGTAAAAAAAGGTGGAGGCAAGAAGCCCCGGGAGGAAACAACAAAAGAAATACTTGAAGAATTTCCCCAAGAGTGGGAATAAAAAAGGGGATCCCGGGCAGAAGGGCAAGTCACAGGCCGTAAACAAAAGTCGACAGAGAAAGTCCTATGCCTCTAATGAGGTTCACCACTTGATCCGAAAGGTTGTTTTGTTCATGCTGTTTTTAGGGGAAATTAATGCAATAAGCACGCCATCTCATCAACCGTTTAAATGGTCATTGATACGATGAGAACAGCCAAAGCAAAAAGGATAAATGGAACTAATCCTAGAGAATGCCTCTGGAAAAAGGCAAAAGAGAATACTCAGGGAATAACTCTCTCTCTGGTAACGGGGCAAGGACGATGTGTAGGCACCGTTCCTTCCGATAAAGAGCATCTTTGCAACATTACGGTAAAAAATCCAAGGCAAAAACAAGGGGCAGATTAGTTGCTTCCGGCTGCCAATACTCTGTGAGTTTGCCAGAGTATTGGAATTACTCCCTGTCTATCTTTAAAAGTCTTTGATTATACCAGAGACTATTGTATCCAGGTAACCATTATACCAAAAATTGTTTATCACCCAAAGGAATACAAAATCGAAGAGGGTTAGATTTGCTATTTTTGCAACAGGGAGGCTTGTGCGTAGCATTAAGAGAAGAATGCTGTTCTTATGCAGACCACACAGGAGTAGTGGTTAACACCATGAGTGAATTAAGGAGGCAGTTAGAGCAACGGAAGAAAGAAAGAGAGGCACACCAGAGTTGGTATGAAAATTGGTTTAGCCACTCTCCTTGGCTGACAACCCTGCTTTCCACAATTGCAGGGCCAGTAATCTTGTTAGTGTTGGGACTTACCTTTGGCCCGTGTATATTTAATAGACTAATCAACATAGTAAAAAGTAGGCTAGAAGCAGCACATCTCATGCTCCTTAGAACCAAGTATGAACAAATATCTGAAGAAGAAAATATAGGGATGTTAGAATTAGCGAAACAAGAATTGCAAAGATACAGTGAACAAAGATAAAGAAAAAGAGAAATGGGGGAATTGTGGAAAATATGATCCATGTTTTTGTTCACTGATTAAAGTTTGTTCTAGTTTTTAAAGTTTGTTCTAGTTTTAAGTCTCTAGGTATTTAAGTATAGCTATTCGCTGACACAGCTGCTTATTGAAGAACCAGGATATGGTCAAGAGCCGGGAAGTCGGGATGCGATGAATGGTTAAGATAAGACATTGTGAAAGCAAAGCTGATAAGATTCCAGAAATTCCAGGAAGCTGCAGACCCAAGAGCGTATTGTACCAAAACCTGCATCACAACGAAGATTGAAGGCTCATGGATATGCAGGCGCAGAGTACTAACGGAAAAAGCACGTAGCAAGAAACAGAACTGTATAAAAAAGGGGAACTGAGACCTGGGAAGGTGCGGCAGTTTGAGGAGCAAGGGACTCCCCTGTCACCCAGCGCTGTTTTTGCCTTTGCCTTGCTTGCTATAATTCAATAAATTCTAATTGAACCCATACTCTTTTCTGTAGTATATTACAGAATCATAGTTGTGTTGCATTTCTTACTGCTGTCCAAAAGTACATCTGTCCTAAAGTATTGAGCTTTAAGGAACCATACTTTGGTACGCTTTCAGTTAGTGTGCTGTGGTGCTGCAAAAATATATTAAAGATTGTAGATACAGCAGCAACTTTTATGATCCCAGACAGTATCCATCAAACTCGGTATGTTGCCCGAGGAAGGAGAGAACACATAACAATTTAAAATTGTTATATGCGGTGCTTTATTTCAGGGCCCTGGGGCACGGGGACTTGCGTCCAAAGCCAGAGCCCGTTCAAACAAATTACATGCGTCTTTTTATACCATTTGGTTACATAAGTGATTATACAAAATTCGTTAAAAATTTACTCTGCTATTCTTTATTCATCTAAGATAACTTTGTTATATGTTAACGAAGCGTATCCAAACTTTCTTTGATTATAATCAGAACAGTACACTACAGATCTCATTCCCACGAGAAAATCTATTCTATTATGTTCTAGTTACCTATTCACCTGACTACCCATTCCCATGAGAAATTTTAACTAGACCTCACATCTCTTATCAGGCCTTAGCACAAGTCCCGACATTCCTTGCTAGGCCTTAGCAAAGGTCTAGCTTGTCCAAAATGTATCAACTCCCCCCTTTTGAGCATTCTTCGGCGAATGTCACAAGGATGCTCTATCTTCTTTCTCTTCTTGGAGACCGGGATTTTCTTGACCCATGGCATCTTCATAACGTGGTGGGGGAAGACCGAGTCCATTTTGTCGAGCTAAAGCTTTCAACAACCTTCTGGTATGTAATTTTTCCCTAGAAATGATTCTTATAAACAAAGTATACATTCCCCAAACCATCATGATTATTATACAAATCATTATGACATACTGTATTGCAGATGACAACCAGCCAGAAACTCGAATTCCAAGAGAATCAAGGACAGCTCCAATCCAATTATGCTGAGCCTCTTTCTCGATTTCCTGAGTGGCTCGTTCTATCGATTGTAATTGTGTAAATCTTTTTCTACTGCCACTGTCACATTTGGGATATGAATACAGCAATGATCTATTCTGTTACTTAGGTACCCACATACTCCATGCTCTTTGAGGAGTAACATATCCAACGCCATTCTATTCTGTAAGGTCATTCTGGTGGTTGCCTGTAATTGTAAATTGATATCTTTGAATCCTTTCTTGGCAGCTAGCCTTTCTGTTTGTCCCATTAGTTTATATAACATTTCCCTATTTCGGTATGCCGCTATAGGGGCAAATAATGACTCTAGTACCCAGCTAAATTTTACTCCATCAGTAGGTTCATGCCATTGTTCTCCAACTTCGGTTTCCCTTTTAACCTTCTTCTGACTAATTAACGGGCCTGGTTTCCAGTATGGGCATAAAGTAGGTAATCCTAAAGTTATTTGAGTTGCTGGTCCATCTAATGGCAAGTGGGTAGTCCATTGTCCATGTCCCATTACCCAGACTAAGTTCCCTGGGCTCCTGATAGTATCTTTTTTACAATCCCTCTTTTCCTGCCCTGGAGGATATCCCTTTTCTTGATTATGTTGATATCCCCGACATTCACAGCCAAATTTCAAAGCTGTCTTTATAGCAACTATCCCTATCTCATCAGTGGGTGTATCGCAGTCATATATCTTAGTACAATTCCAATTGTCCTGCAATATCTTCCTATCCCGGGTGGCAGCTTGAGTATTAGTGACAGTACAATTACAGTCATCTTCTCGTTTTCCCGAAAATTCAATGCACCAATGAATGTCTCCAATGTAACTATATTGTTCCAATAGGCTTGGGCCCCAAATGGTATGCCATTTCTCCCAAATTGTTTCCCCTGAAGTTTTATTTTGACACACTCATTCCCGCTTGGTTTCTGTTTTCCTTATCACTTGCCGAAGGCAAGGAACACTCGGCGCCACATGCATTGTTATTACGCATTTCTTAGTACTTTCTATCCATCCATAAAACTCACTTTGCTTCTTACACTGATCCAAAGTCATTTCTTTAAGTAGTTGACAGACCTGAGTAAACTTATAAGTCTTCTTTTCTTCCGCTTTACATTCTAGGGTTACATTGTCTCGGGGTGGAATCGGGGAAGATATTATTCTCCATGGTATGGGCTCCCCGGCTGCTTGTGGAATTGGTAAGCAAGCTGTGATTCGTGATACATTCTGAAACATGCTAAAATCTCTGATTAGCCCTATCAACAAATTTTCTTGTCCTTCCGAATTTTGGACCAGTAAATCTCTTCGATCCCTTCGGACAGATGGACCTTGTTGTATTCCTTCTTGTATCATTACTGAAATTCTAGCATGTCCCCATTTTGCATCTTTGGCTACCCAATACCAATATATTCCTTCATCATTTGGCCGTGTTTCCCTGATTATCAGAGCTAGCGTATAGTCAGGTCGTTTTTCTATTTTGTATTTACCAGTTTCTTGAATATTCTGCTGAAACCACCAGCCGTATTCTTCAATTTCCGGAAAATCTTTTTGTGAGATTCTACATAATAGTATTGTAGCGTAGCCTCTTAATGCTTTATAGAAACCGTGAACGGGTCTTATCCCCTGATTCATATGTGGATTACCTTTAGCCATTCGTATTCTGTAGTCGGCATAGATTCTACACATCACAAGGCACAAATACATCCCATCAGCATGACCTATTTTGGGATAAGTCTGATTCATCCACCCTAGTCCTGAAAAGCCCTGAACTTTCCAATCTATATTACCCTGCACTGGATTCCACACTTTATAGTTGTCTTTTTTCCACCATTTCACTTGAACTTGGTCTGGGTCACATAGATCTTCCAAAGAAAAAGAACTATTTAATCTTAACGGGGGTCTATCCCAAAAATCACTCACTGCATACTTTAGGGCTACTTCGACCACTTTCACTGATCTGCCATTGACATTTCTAGATCCCCATGGTACTATTCTCAGGATAATTTTCTTGTAGTCCCAGCTAGTCCCTACTCTGATTATACAGGTGTAAATCCTTGCATCATCCTGTGTTACCTTTCTTAGTTGTAATTTGGTATTACCTTCTCGAGTATTCAGATCTCAAAGGACAGTGAAATTTCCTTTTACCAATTCTGATTCTCTTGTCCACGAAATAATTACATCTCGGATTTCGGTTTTCTGGTCATTAGTAAATGAACACATCATATTTGCATCCATATGCTCCATCACTCCAACGATGGGTTCTGAAACATAAACTTTGACAAATGCCTGAGTACCGCGTATTCTCTCGATAAACCACAGTAAAAGTAGAATCATGAATGCTCTTTTGCGCGAATTCTTAGCTTGGTTGGAGTTAATGTCTCCACCTCCCATCGAGTCGGCACCTTCTTTACCCGGGTGTAATGAATCTAATTTTCGATTCTAGCAACCTTTATTGCCGTGAAGGTTGCGAGGATTACTTGGTGCGGGCCCTCCCATGCTTCTCGCAAAGGCTCAGTGTGCCATGTTCTTATATATACTTGATCTCCGGGCTGGATGTCATGCACAGGATTTTCCAAAGGTAATGGTCTGTTCCACTGGAGGGCACCTTTAAGACGGGTAAGAATCTTATTCAGTGATAGTACATAATTTAAAACATCCTACTCTCCCCGTATATGGGGATCTCCTTGCAAGGCATTTACATGGTAAGGTTTTCCATACAATATTTCATAAGGGCTTACTCCCAAACATTCTCTGGGTTTGATTCTGACTCTTAGGAGCGCGAGCGGAAGAGCTTGAGGCCAATGAATTTTCGCTTCCTGACAAATCTTTTTAATTTGATTCTTAATAGTTTGATTCATTCTCTCTACCTGTCCACTAGATTGTGGCCTCCATGGTGTGTGTAGATCCCAAGTAATCCCTAACATCTTGGCAAGGTCCTGGACAACGCCTGCTATAAAATGTGGCCCTCTATCTGAGGAGAGTCCTAAAGGGACTCCAAATCGTGGAATAATTTCCTTTAAAAGAGTTTTAACTACTTCCTTTCCCTGATTTGTACGACATGGAAATGCTTCTGGCCAACCCGAAAAGGTACACACGTACACTAACATGTACTTGTACCCTTGGGATTTAGGTAGTTCCGTAAAATCTACCTGCCAATAATTTCCTGGTTCTTGTTCAATTTGAATTTTTCCCATTTGTACCTGTTTTCTAAATACTGGATTGTTTCTAAGGCATGTTGGACACATGGCATTCACCCGCTTTGCCATCGTTAACATCTGGTTAGAGATTATCTCTTTCTTTAAAAAGGTTACCAAAGCTTCTGCTCCCCAGTGACATTTATTGTGTTCTATTTCCAAAATCTTTTTCATTAACCCTGTAGGTGTTACAATCTGTCCCATGGCAGTTACGTACCATCCGGTGGCATTTTTCTGTGCTCTCAGAAATAGTGCCAACTTTTTATCTTCCTTTGAATATTTAGGATTTGTGGATAAATAGTTGGTAACCGGGCTTACCTTGACAGGTATTAAAGCCATCATAGTCCATACTTCCCATGCGGCTTTCTTGGCTGCAGCATCGGCTAAATTATTTCCTTGGAAGATTTTACCTTCTTCCTTTTGGTGTCCTCGTACATGCATCACAGCTATTTGGGCAGGCTTGTGAACAGCATCTAACAATTCAAGCACTTCTGTTCGGTACTTTATGACTCCCCCTTGGGAATTCAGAAGTCCCCTTTCTTTCCATAGGGCACCATGTACATGCAGTATTCCGAAGGCATACTTAGAATCAGTCCAAATATTTGTTCTTTTTCCTGTACTTAAGATAAGAGCTCGGGTTAACGCAATAACCTCTGCCCTTTGGGCAGAAGTGCCCGGAGTCAATGCCCTTGCCTCAACAGTTCCATTGATCGTTACTACCGCATATCCAGCATACCTGGTTCCATTTTCCACGAAACTGGATCCATCAGTAAACAGCTCCCAGTCCGGGTCGTCTATTGGTACGTCCTTTAAATCATTTCGACTTGAATATATTTGTTCAATGATCTCAACACAATCATGAATCAACTCTTCTTCCTCTATTTCACTTTGGAGAAATTCTGCAGGGTTTATATGATTTGTAACCTTCATTTCTATGTCATCTTGTTCCCTTAAGATTGCCTGATACTTCATCATCCGACTCGACGAGAGCCAATGCCCCCCTTTTTGTTCTAAAACTGTCGTCACCATGTGGGGAATAAATACCTCCATTTTCTTTCCCATAGTTAATTTCCTGGCTTCTTGTATTATCAGGACTGTAGCGGCTACTGCCCGCAGACAGGGAGGCCATCCAGTACTTACAGC
Source organism: Clamator glandarius (assembly GCA_033459285.1). NCBI lineage: Eukaryota > Metazoa > Chordata > Aves > Cuculiformes > Cuculidae > Clamator > Clamator glandarius. Next base: position 772,911 of record JAUNZM010000566.1, on the reverse strand, counting down.
ATCTAGCTGTTTAGAGAAGTATTCGACTGGCCGTTTCCAAGAACCGAGTTTTTGAGTTAACACTCTAAGAGCTAGCCTCTGCCTTTCATGTACGTATAATTGGAAATCTTTACTCAAATCAGGTAGTTCCAAAGCTGGTGCTTCCTTTAGTGCCTGTTTTAGAGTTTCAAATGCCGCTTCCCGGCCTCTATTCCAATTCAGCTGAGGTTCCTTCAATGCCTCGTATAAGGGTTTAGCTAAAAGTCCATAATTGAGAATCCACAACCGGCACCACCCCACCATTCCTAAAAAGGATCTCAATTCTTGATGATTTTGTGGTAAAGGTATAGCACAGATAGCTTCAATTCTATTAATTCCAAGCCTTCTTTCCCCTTTTGATATTTGACATTCTAAAAAGATCACTTGTTCCTTCACTAGTTGCACCTTTCTTTTAGATACTCGGTATCCTGCTTGTCCCAACATGTTCAAAAGTTGCACTGTCAATTTTATACAGTTGTCTTTGGAGATCGTCCCTAAGAAGATATCATCCACATATTGCAACAGAGTATACTCGGAAGCTGGTACCTTTACGTCCATCTGTCTCCATTCTTCCAACTCTTTTGCCAACTGATTTCCGAATAGTGTGGGGCTATTCTTAAATCCCTGGGGAAGTCTTGTCCAAGTTAGCTGTCGCTTTCTTCCAGAATCAGGGTTCTCCCATTCAAATGCAAAGAATTTTCTACTTTCCAATGCCAATGGGATGCAGAAGAAAGCGTCTTTAAGATCTATGACCGAAAACCACTGAAAAATCTCTAACACAGATGTGAGCAAAGTATATGGGTTTGCCACTACTGGGTAAATGTCCTTAGTTATTTCATTCACAGCTCTCAAATCTTGTACTAATCTATAATTCCCATCTGGCTTCTTAACTGGAAATATCGGTGTATTATATTCTGACTCACATTCTTCCAAGATTCCTATAGTCATGAACTGATCTATTAATGGCGCTATTCCCTTTCTTGCTTCAAGTTTCAAGGGATATTGCTTGACCCTTACGGGCTGAGCTCCCTCTTTCAATTCAATTACTACTGGCTGTGCCCTTTTGGATTTTCCTGGAGTCCCGGTTTCCCAAACCCACGGTACAACTGCATGATCAATCTCCTGGGGAATTGGAACAGGGTCTAATTCTTTTACCGTAAATATTTGTGCTATCTCCTCCTCTGGTATTTCCAATTTTGCTCTCCCATTCAAAAATGTAATTTTTGCATTTAATCGTGCAAGCAAATCCCTTCCCATCAGGGGTGTTGGACTATTAGGCATGTAAAGAAATTGATGATCTAATTCCTTTCCCCCAAATTTCAAATTTAGGGGCCTTAGGAATGGACGTTCTTCTGTCCTCCCGGTAGCCCCTACTACCCATATTTTGGTATTTCCTATTGGCCCTAATTTTTTATTAAGAACCGAATGAGTAGCCCCCGTATCAACTTCAAATTCATAGTCATCACCGTTAATATTCAGGATTACTTTCAAATCCTTATCTAGTCAGCTGTGATTAGCGGGATTGTCCAACATAAACGCTTGGGCTGGCCTTCCCATACCCTCTTGATTCATTAAAGTAAAAGAATCTCCAGCCATTCCCGCCCGTACTGGGCATTCATTTTTCCAATGCTCCTTCTGATGCATCATCTGCTGCTGTATATCCTTCTGATGCATCTCCTGCTGCTGTATCTGCTGATAAATCTGCTGATAAATCTGCATCTCCTGCTGCTGCATATCTTGCTGTATCTTCTGCTGCTTCATTTTCTGCTGCATCTCGTCTGCTTCATCGCCTGTGGCTGCACCTCATGTTGCATCTCATCCTGCTGCATCTCCTGCTGCATCTCCTCCTGCTGTATCTCCTGCTGCATCTTTTGCTGCTGAATCTCCTGCTGCTGCATCTTTTTCTGCATCTCCTGCTGCATCTTCTGATGAATATCCCGCTACTGCATTTGCTGCTGCATCTCCTGCGTCATCTCATACAGCATTTCTTGCTGCTGCATCTCCTGCTGATTCATCTCCTTCTAATGCATCTCCTGCTGCTGCTTCTCATGCTGCATCCCCTGCTGCATCTACTCCTTCTTCTCCTGGTGCATCTCCTGCTGCTTCATCTCCTAATGCTACATCTCCTACTTCATCTCCTTCTGCTGCAATTCCTGCTGCTGCATCTTCTGCTTCATCTTCTCCTACATCTGCTGCTGCAGCATCTGCTACTGCATCTCCTGCTTCATCTTCTGCTGCTGAATCTCCTGCTGCTGCGTCTGCTTCTGCATCTCCTTATGCATCTCTTGCTACTACATCTCCTGCTCTATATCCTGCTGCATCTCCTCCTGCTGCATTATCTGCTGCATCTCCTCCTATGGCATCTCCTGCTGCATCTCCTGCTGAATCTCCTGTTGCTGCATTTGAGGCTGAATCTCTTGCTGTTGCTGCTTTTGAATAGGCATCTCTGGCTTCATCTCCTACTGCCACTCCTGCATCTCCATTTCCTGCTGTTTCATGAAAATATATTAACTCCTGCAGGGAATATTCTAGCATGGAATGCTGCTGTTTCTGAATAACTTCTCTTATAGAGCTTTCCCTGCAGAACAACTTCTCTGGAAGCATTTTCACTGCAAGCTGCAAAGAACGACTAACAGAATGTTTTCGTATAGAATACTGAATTGTGAATTAATATCACAAATTATGGCGCGTTAGGAAAAGTGAATAACTCCCACAGGGAAGATGCTAGCATGGAATGCTGCTGCTTCTGAATGTCTTCTCTTATAGTGCTTTTACTACAAAGCAAGAGTTGTAGAACTTCCAGTCTAGGCTTGTGTTCTGTAACATCAGAATGGCTATGAAGCGTCACTTCAAAATTTAAGAGCTAACAGCATCTCCTGCTGCATCTCCAGCTGGTGCATCTGCTGCTGCATCTCCTGCTGAATCTCCCTCTCATGATGCATATGCGGCTACATCTCATGATGCTGCATCTGCTGCTGAATCTCCTGTTGTATCTCATGCTGCATCTCCTTTTGCTGCATCTCGTGCTGCATTTCCTGCTGCTGCATCTCCTGCTCTTGATTCATTAAAGTAAAAGAATCTCCAGCCATTCCCGCCCGTACTGGGCATTCATTTTTCCAATGCCCCATCTGCCTGCAAAATGCACATTGATTGGGTCTCAGGCTTCCCATTCCAGTTGAGGGCGTGCTTGTCTGATATCCTCCTCGATTGAACTCCTGTCCTCTTCCTCTTCCTCGTCCTCGCCCTCCAGTTGTGGACCGAAGTACTGCTAATATTCCTGCCTGCTGGCGTTGCATAGTTTCCTTTTCTCTATTATTATACACCTTCCATGCGACCTCCAGCATTTTTTCTAAATTTCGAGTATCTTCGCCCTCTAAGTTTTGTAATTTCTTCCTGATATCTTCTTGTGATTGTCCCATAAAAATTAGAGCTAACTGTAATCTGCCTGCCTCCTCCTCTACATTCAAATTAGTGAATTTCCGTGTGGTTTCTTTTAATCGTTCTAAAAATGCAGATGGAGACTCTATCTTATCTTGTCGTATAGTGTATAATTTTGACCAATTTATTACCTTTGGAATTCCTGTTCTTATTCCTTCCAACACAAACTCCTGATATCTTTGGATATGCTTATACCCTGCATTAGAGTTAGGGTCCCATTCTGGATCATCACTAGGGAAGTGTTCTTCCACCGTCCCAGCCAACAGCCCAAGCCTTAGGGAATCTCTCGCCTTCTCTTTCCCTGCTCTTAATACCATATCTTTTTCTGTTGAATCAAGCAAGGTGTCTAATAATACCTGCAGATCATTCCAGTCTGGGTTCTGGGTTTTGATCACCATTTTTACCACCCTTGTTACCCTTTCCGGATCTTCTCTGTAAGCCCCGGCTGACTGTTTCCATATTACCAAGTCCCCCGGGGAAAAAAGGAACCTTAACCATAACCTTATCCCTATGAGCCCCAACTGCTTCCCGCAATGGAGCAATTAATTGAGCCGTCTCCCTTCCCCGGTCCCCTTTTCGAGTTCTCGCAGCTATTGGAGTAATTTGTTGTTGTCCACCAGGGCTGGGAGTTTGCGGCAGTTTTAACACAATTGAATCTCCAGTACTATTAACCTCCCTATGTTGCTCTGCAGCTTCCTTTCCTAACTCCTCCTCTTCTGAGGAATCTAACTCGTCTACTTCTTCCATCATTGGTGCGGTAGGGCTAACCAGGAGTGAAATATCCTCCTCTTTCTGGGACCCCACCGCCAAACACTTTATACACCTTTGGTTTTCTTTACATCTCGTACATTCAGATTCTTGAGTTTTCAAAACCATCAGCCCACACTCCTTTCTCCACTCAGGTTCGTGACACAATTCATAAAACAAATCAAGATACGGTACCTCGTCCCATTTACCCTGGTCCTGCATTAAAGGGATAACTGCATTAAAGGGATTATGACATTAAAGTCGATACTTCCGTACTGGGGCCATGCAGGTCCCCCTGTCTCATATTGCAGCCACCACACCGTACAATAATCAATCATTTTACTTTTAGTCATATCCTGTGACCACCCCTCTTTCCTCCATCTTCCCAACGGACACCCCAATGGCGTATTGCTGGGGATTTCCTTATTCCCGCAAGAAAACCCTTTGAACACTTTCAACGGCATCATTCTTACCCAACAAAATATCAACAGGCTGAATAAACCCAAACCAATATTATCCTCCTCCCCCAATCTTGCCTTGTCTCGACGCCGCGAGAGGCAAGTGCCGGATCCTACGCGGCTTTCGCCACAATTTACGGCCAGTGCCTAGGCTTTCCACCAAGACGTCTACCACCCAATCCTACGAGGATCGCCGCCTCGACTTATCGGACAGGTGTCTCCAAACCAAATAAAGCACCTACGGGCTTACCCTTCCGCAGTTGTCCGCCAGGTACCGGGATCGGGCACGGACTGATGGCTCCTCCGAGAAAACCCCGGCGCCGACGTGGAGCAGAATCAGAACGTGAACCGCCTCAGCAACCCTCGGAGTCCTGCCATGGTCGCCAGAAAACTGTTGCCCGAGGAAGGAGAGAACACATAACAATTTAAAATTGTTATATGCGGTGCTTTATTTCAGGGCCCTGGGGCACGGGGACTTGCGTCCAAAGCCAGAGCCCGTTCAAACAAATTACATGCGTCTTTTTATACCATTTGGTTACATAAGTGATTATACAAAATTCGTTAAAAATTTACTCTGCTATTCTTTATTCATCTAAGATAACTTTGTTATATGTTAACGAAGCGTATCCAAACTTTCTTTGATTATAATCAGAACAGTACACTACAGATCTCATTCCCACGAGAAAATCTATTCTATTATGTTCTAGTTACCTATTCACCTGACTACCCATTCCCATGAGAAATTTTAACTAGACCTCACATCTCTTATCAGGCCTTAGCACAAGTCCCGACATTCCTTGCTAGGCCTTAGCAAAGGTCTAGCTTGTCCAAAATGTATCAGGTAGAGTCTGAAAAATAGTGGGTAGAGGAGAAATGGAGAATTTGACCAATATCTAGAAAGCTATGAAAGACAGTGTTTGCCTCCAGGATGCAAAGCTAGACCCCTTTATGGTCAACCAGGTTCTTTAAAAGAACTCATAAGTTGTATTTTTCAGAAAAACAGCTTGCCTGTCTCCTTCTACTTTGCACAAAACCTTTTTTTGTGTGGTTTTTATTTGTGCCTGTATGTGTCTGAATGCTTTCAGTGTGGAAAAGTAAGAGGTGTGGGTAAAAGGAATTGGAGTAAGGAGTGGTTTTCAAATATGCAGTAGAAAAGGGGAAAGAAATTGCAAATCAGTACAGTGAAAAGTAAAATGAGCAGAAACAGTCTTTCCTATGTAACTCATTAACTTAAAACCAGTAGGAAACATTTTGAATTTTTAGTCATGAAGGATGCATTTTTTCTGTTTTGAAATCTCCCTTGCTGTTTGGTTGTAACTGGTGTATAAGAGGTGGTGAGTTCTTAGTAGTGGTTTGATTGCATTTGATAATTGTCAGGCATTAAGTTATAGATGAAATATTTTGACTCATTAACATGCTTTAAAAACAAATATTATTTCAGTGCTTTTCTTTGATTAAAAGTGGCAAAAAATCCTAAAATCTGAGGATTGTAAAGTGTTTTTTTTCCCTTAAAGATCACTTTTATGGACATGAATTCTCATTGATGTATATTTCTGAATCATTAGTTTTATTTAGCAAAATTTTACAAGTTTAATTGGTAAAACCAAAATTCTTATGCTTTTATAACTCACTTGGGAGTATATGTGAAGTCTAATGAATGATCTCTTGGTATGAGTGAAATATTTGTACAACTGCTTTTTATCAAATCACAATTCTTGGTTTTGGTGTCGAAACAAAGAAACTTACGCTTAACAGTTTAATTTAACCATTAAGGCAGGTACACTTTATTCAGCGCTGGAGAAGACTCGGGATTTGTCCTCAGAGTGCTTCTGCCGAGCAGTGATTTCACAGAAAATTTATACACAGAATTGTTTTCAAATTCAAAGTGACAATTATACTTGTTCCTGTAACCTCATTGCATATCCAGGGGGAATGAAATCAGATCAGCTCAGAGTCGTTAAGGTGTGACCATATCTGAGTGGTCAATCTCAACGACTCTGAGTGACAAAGGACAAGGATCGTTAAGGCTGTCTTAGTTAATCTTGCTTCTAACACATTACGGTTGATGTTCCATCCCACCATTTACAAATCACCATTTCAATCCCCCCTTTTTCAAGGCCTTTGCAAATTCTTTTGCAAAAGAGTCACAAGAGGTCTTATTGTTTAAAGTTCTCTTAAAATATTTTCCTGATTCTACTGCGTGTCCGATCTGATTTCTTTTCCATGTCTAATAACCTTCTACTGTTCACTGACAACACCAAAATGCACATTGAAACACTATACGGGTTAACAAAACTGATAGTCCCAATGCTACAACACTGAGAAAAGATGGCTTCAACCAGGGCAAGTTTAGGAGCTAGAAATTTAACTAAGAAATATCTATACCCTTCCACTCTTGTATGGAGTTAAGAAGGCCATACTAATTTTTTTTATAGAAGTTCCTACAGTCTGAGACTGATTGGTCAAATTGGAACAACTCATGCCCTCAAAATCAGAGAATCATTTATGGTATCAAGGGTCGTTAAGGCTATCTTAGTTAATCTTGCTTCTAACACATTACAGTTGATGTTCCATCCCACCATTTACAAATCACCATTTCACTATTCTTTATCTGTGGATGTGATATCCTTTTGTAAGTTGTGTAGATATGTATTGTGTATGATATTGGGTCCACAAAGCATTTGATCCTTAGCTGTAATTATTATTGTAATATGAATGAGTAGACAGAATTCAAGTATATTGTGTGGACAGTAAAATTGATGTATTAGAGCTGAATAATACCTACTCTTAATATATCTTCTATCTCTTGAATTGCATGGAGAATTTTTTATATAAATATATATATATATATCTCAGTAGTCCCATAACTGTGTGGGAAGTTTTATGTTTGGATTTTGTGGGATGTACCTAAGCAGAGGTACAAACTAGGAGAAACCTGGCTGGAAAGCTGCCAGGAGGAGAAGGACCTGGTGGTGCTGGTTGACAACCGACTGAACATGAGCCAGCAGTGTGCCCAGGTGGCCAAAAAGGCCAATGGCATCTTGGCTTGTATCAGGAATGGTGTGACCAGCAGGTCCAGGGAGGTTATTCTCCCCCTGTACTCGGCACTGGTGAGACCGCACCTCGAGTACTGTGTTCAGTTCTGGGCCCCTCACCACAAGAAGGATGCTGAGGCTCTGGAGTGAGTCCAGAGAAGGGCAACAAAGCTGGTGAAGGGGCTGGAGAACAAATCTTACGAGGAGCGGCTGAGAGAGCTGGGGTTGTTCAGCCTGGAGAAGAGGAGGCTGAGGGGAGACCTTATTACTCTCTACAACTACCTGAAGGGAGGTTGTGGAGAGGAGGGAGCTGTCCTCTTCTCCCAAGTGACAGGGGACAGGACGAGAGGGAATGGCCTCAAGCTCCGCCAGGGGAGATTTAGGCTTGAGATTAGGAAAAAGTTCTTCACAGAGAGGGTGGTTAGGCATTGGAACGGTCTGCCAAGGGAGGTGGTTGAGTCACCGTCCCTGGAGGTGTTTAAGGTTAGGGTAGACGAGGTGCTTAGGAGCATGATTTAGGGATTGGTGGGAATGGTTGGACTCGACGATCCAGTGGGTCTCTTCCAACCTGGTCATTCTGTGATTTTGTGATTCTGTTTTAATGTCTTACAGGTGAAATATGATCTGAACCTACCTTGGATGCAAATAAGAATCATTCAAAAACCTCAGTGCAGCAACTTTGCTAATACTTGAATAAGCAGCATTTGCATCTCACACATTCTCATATTTACAAGTGATATTGGCTGCTTTGCCAATATCAACATCCATTTGTTTTAGTTCATAAAGCAGCAAATTATAAAGGTAAACACAGTCATGTTATATATGGAAATGAAATTTAGTTAGGTTTTCAAATGTATAATAGCATCACTTCTTAATTTAATTTCACATGATTTACATGTTAAAGGCCCAACCTAAAGATCAGATCTCAAATGGCATGGTAAAATCATCTGTGTGACCATCTAAAATTCTTGCACTTTAAAGTATCAGGAAACTTCCCAGTCTGGTAAGACCATCACACTACTACCTATTACTGCTCTTCCATGTGGGAGGTGACGAAGCTGCAATACATAGCCTGAGGGTGATCAAAAGAGACTTCTGGGAATCTGGGGCCCAGGTGATTTTTTCCTCCCTCGTTCCAGTTGCAGACGGTGACACTGTGAGGATCAGACGGGTCCAGTAATTTTGACAATGGGATGGCCTACATGGCACCAGGCTTACAGGTATCAAATGGGAGCCACCTTTTGTGGGCACAGAAGATTCCACTGTCGCGCATATGCAGGGCAGTGCGGCTGATGACCTTGTGTTCGCCTTGGGATAGCAAGCAAGAAACCGTGAGACAGATAAGTGGGAGGACAAAAACACGGAGATAAAAGACACATCTGTTGCAAATAGAATTATGCTTAATCGCTGTAGCTGTGGGATCTTTAGAAGTGGAAATTCACTGGGGTAGCTGCTAATGAGGCAGATAAGGGTATATAAACCCTTGCTTGTACATAATAAAGTGATTTTGATTTTCGGCATCCAAAATGGAATCCTTGCCTTTAGTCGCCAAAACCTTTCTCAAACTGGTAGGAGGGTCTTTGCTCAGGAGCTTGCAGGGCTCATTGACAGGGCTTTAAACTAGATGTGAAGGGGGAAAGGGATAATATCAGGCTTCCCTGTGACAAGCTGCAGGAAGACACGCAGTGGTTGGAGGGATGGGGTGCTGGTATGGGCCCTCCACCTGCTGCCCCAGGGCATGCTGGGGATACTGTGGCACAGTAGAAGACCTGTGGAGATGAGAGGAGGGCTCCTCAGGTAGTAGGTGCCAGCAAGGAAATTTCCATGGAACACCTTATTTCCTTTAAGGAGTGTTCCACTAAGAAGGTGACACGGCCAACAGCCCAGCTGAAGTGCCTCTACACGAACCCATGCAGCCTGGGCAACAAATAGGAGGAGCTGGAAGCTACCATGCTGCTAGAAAGCTATGATCTAGTTGCCATCACTGAAACTTGGTGGGACAAATCCCAGGACTGGAATCGATGCCTACAGGCTGTTCAGAAGGGACAGACTGGGAAGGAGGGGTGGAGGCTCTGCCCTCTATATCAGGAAATGGATAGAGTGTGAGGAGCTGTCTTTAAAGAGTAGCCACGAACAGGTTGAATACTTGTGGGTCAGAATAAAAGACTGAGTCAGCAAAAGGAACCTTGTGGCTGGTTTATACTACAGGCCACCTGATCAAGGGGAGCCTACCGATGAAGCCTTCTTCCTCCAGCTACAGGAGGCTTCATGCTTGCAAGCCCTCACCCTACTGGGGGACTTCAACCATCCTGGCATCTGCTGGAAAAGAAGCATGGCAAGCTGTAGGTAATCCAGGGGACGCCTAGAGTGCATCGAAAATAGTTTCTTAACCCAGCTAATAGATACCCCCACGTGAGGGGATGCAATACTGGACCTGATGGCCACCAGTGCAAGTGAGCTCATCAGTGACATCAAGATTGGAGGCAGCCTGGGCTGCAGTGATCATGCACTGGTGGAGTTCAAGGTTCTGAGGGATCTGGGACAGGTGATGAGTACAGTCAAGACCCTAAATTTCAGGAAAACAGACTTCCAGCTCTTCAAGGAGTTACTCAATAGGACCCCTGGGATATGGTCCTCAGGGACAAGGGAGCAGAACAAGGGAGCTGGCAAATATTTAAGGATGCTTTCCATGAACCACAAGAGTGCTCAGTCCCCAGATATGGGAAATTGGGCAGGGAAGGGAAGAGACCAGCGTGGCTGAGTTGAGACCTGCTGGTCAAACTGAAGAAGAAGAGGGAACTGCGCAGGCAGTGTAAGCAGGGACATGGAACCTGGGAAAAGTATAGGGACACTGCCCGGTTGTGTAGGGATGAGGTCAGGAAGGCCAAGGTGCAGCTGGAGCTGAACTTGGCAAGGGAAGTGAAGACTAACAAGAAGGATTTCTATAGGTTTGTCAACCAGAAAAGGAAGGCTAAAGAGAATGTACCCCCACTGATGGTTGGGAATGGTGATCTCGTATCAACAGGCGAGGAGAAAGCTGAGGTACTCAACAACTTTTTCTGCCTTGGTCTTCACTGACAGCTGCTCTCCTCACCCTTTCTAGGTCAATGGACAAATAGATGGGCCAAGGGGTGTAAATCCCCCCCCCACTGTAGGGGAGATCAGGTTCACGATCACCTGAGGAACCTGAACATATATAAGTCTATGGGACCTGATGAGATGCATCCCAGAGTCCTGAGGGAATTGGCCAATGTCGTTGCCAAGCCACTCTTCATGATATTTGAAAAGTCATGGCAGTCAGGAGAAGTCCCTAGTGACTGGAAGAAAGGCAACATTGTCCACATTTTTTAAAAGTATAGAAAAGATGACCCTGGGAACTACTGGCCTGTCAGTCGCAACTCTGTGCCTAGGAAGATCATGAAACAGATCCTCCAGGAAGCTTTGCTAAAGCACATGGAAGATGGGGAGGTGATGAATTGCAGCCAGTGTGGCTTCACCAAGAGCAAGTCCTGTATGACCAACCTAGTGGCTCTCTATGATGCGGTAACTACAGCAGTGAACACAGGTAAACCAACAGATGTGATCTGCCTGGACTTCTGTAAAACCTTTGACATGGTCCCCCACAACATTCTTCTCTGTAAATTGGAGAGATATGGATTTGATGGGTGGACTGTTCAGTGGATAAGGAATTAGTTGAATGTTTGTTTTCAGAGAGCAATGGTCAATGACTCGATCTGTGACAAGTGGTGTCCCTCAGGTGTCCATACTGGGACCAGTGCTGTTTAATATCTTCATCTATGATATAGACAATGAGATTGAGTGCACCCTCAGCAAGTTTGCAGATGACACAGCAGAAGGATGGGATGTCATCCAGTCATATAATACTGCATTGGTTTTTTGTTTTAATTTTTTAGGGAGAAATATTTATAAAAACCCAGCAATTTCTCACAATTGTTCTACTGCTTCTCCCTCATACACCAAAGAAAAGGTGTTTTTTCATAGCTTGCTTTGCAGCTTTTTTGTGCCTATTTCATGGGTCAGATACAGTGCAGAGTAAGTTTGCTTTAAAAATACCCAACCCAAACAAAAAAAAACAACCAAACAAAAAAACCCCCAAACCAAGCAAACAAAAAAACCTGATCCAAAAGCAGGTTGAAAGTTTAATTAGCTGAGCACAGGATGCTGGTCTTGCCTGGCAGCTAGAAGAGAGATATTTTAGAGGAATCTTTTGTGCAGCTTAAGAATTGGAAGGTGTTGCAATCGGGTTAAGCCATGACACATAGAAGTTGTAGGCAAGAGGACATCTTTATTGATTTTACAAGACCTTTTATACCCCTTCTCGAGCTGCGTGTTCATGCACGATTGGTATAGCTAGAGACCAACAGTTCATAATTGGATGACTCCTTCTCAGTTGTAACTTCATAATTGGGTGATTCCACCTGTGGCCTGGCAGCTTCCTTATCTCGTTTACTCGGCTCTTCTTGGTACCTTCTAGCTTCTCCAAGGATACATGGGCATCTGTTCAACGCCAATGTTAAACTCACATGCTCTGACTCCCCAAACTAGTCGAGGTTTCCCACAGAAGGAAACAGAGATTTCCCATTAAACCACATCTACCTGAGAGAAATTTGACAAACGATGTCAGAAGAATAGAGGTCAGTGTTCATTTCTGAGACTGAAAGCTTGTGAAATATCAAGTTAACTCTGTTTTGTTTTAATGAGGCCTGAGTGTAGGTCATACTTTTGACAGGAGCAAGATAGTAGTTTCTGACTTGTGGAAAGGAGCCAGTTTTCACCTGCAAAACAGGACATGATTTAAAGCTTTCTTCTATTTTTAAATTATACTTTTTCCAACTGTATGTTGCATAATTAGTGTGTTTATAGTAAGTGATTGTTAGCAGGTGTTATTAGGAGCCATCTAAGTGTTGCGTGTTGTTTTCATGGAGGTAACTGGTGATACTCTAGAGTAAGAGATCTATCCTTCTTCCTCAAATTTTTGCAATGATGGGGCTCATACGATCTCCAGGGAGAAGAGGGTCATATTCTCTGGATGCTGCTTTGGACGTACTTTTGTCCTATGTATGACAGTACTATAGGGAAAAGGGAGGAGAAAAAAAAAAAAAACAAAACATGAAATGAGAAGGTAGTAGGAGACTGCATGGTAGTAGGAAAAGCAAACAAACAACAAAAAAAAACCAGTCAAAAACCAGCAAGGTGTGAGAGATGATGGGGCTGATGATAAACAGGCATATGATATAGGGGAGAAGTTAGAAAGAACTTAGAGAAGGGCTTAGCTCACTGGAATTCACACTGTCTGCTAGTAAAGGCCTTGAAGACCCTGAATGTTGATAAGGAAGGAGCTGTTCACAGACATTCACTGATAAGGGAAAGCTGGAATGAGAGCAACAGCAGAAAGCCGGCTGCATCCTGCTCTGCGGTTCTGGAGCTCAACCAGAATGAGACTGCGCCTGCACATAGACTGAGTTCAGGGACGATTCATGAGGAAGATGAAGGCTTCTTCATCTATGAGACCCTTGACCACGACCACCAGAAGGCACTGTGCAAGCGCAAGACTGGAAAGTTCCTTCTAGAACTAATTATAATACGAAGCAGTCAAGGTCATGAATATGTAGTAGACATTTATGAATAGGCATGTCTTTACACTATAACTATCTGCTTGTTAGACCATACGGTGTGCGAGTTAGGAAGATTACCCCCTCGTACCTGCCAGTGAATAAACACATACCTATTTTATAACCCTTAAGTGAGTTATAGAGTTTGATTCCACAAAACAATTTGGCAACCCAGATGGGACATCCCTCTCTATCCGGCTGCAGGACCGGTGGGGAGTGGGATGATCTAGGCACCGACGGGTTATTTCTCCAGAGATTCTCCCATCCCCATCCGATCACTGCGGGCAGAGAGACGGCTCATCAGTGGGCGGACAAGGTATGTGACTTAGGGATACGGATACCTGCAGGGGGGAGGCAGGGGATGAAACTGCAAGCCGTGTATGGGACACCTCACGTGAAGACGAAGAGCCATGTTGCTCGCCCCTGGGAATTGGAATTGTTGGGCCTAAAGGGAAATAGTATAGCTTGCCAAGACCAGCATCAGAATGCATAGTGAGGTGAGCTGGGGGGTTCTTATAGCTTGCCAAGACCCTGTAAGGTGTCAGAACGCATGGTGAGCTGGGGAAGTTCTTCCTGCTGGGATAGCTGGAGAACTTTTTGGGGATAGCTATCACTGTATACATTTGTTGGAAGTATTCCATCCCGGTACCATGTATATTTTAACATCGCTAAGAGTTCATTTTAAGTTCAACCCATGGGACTTTAAGGGGACGATAAACGGGATTGGAGTAATAACCTTTGCATGTGCAAAGTGTTGTATGTGCCCAGTACTGTGTGTGCTTTGAATATCCATGACATCGGAAACTGTGGATCCAGTAGTTGCTGTTGTTGTCGACTGGTTGTGACTAACACTGTGTGAGTTGGACTGGCTCTGAAATGAATGGCTGTGTGTTTGAGATGCAGCATCGCTGCAAAGCGAATGAGGAGTTCTGATTGTTGTGTGTTGTTAATTTGTTCTGTGCTCCGTGAATTGTTTAATGTATGATAGAATGCTGGAGTTTGGCAGGAATTTAAAACTTTGGATGCTAGTGGGAGGAGAGGCAGGTGTGCTGGGGTGGGTTAATGGCTGGTTGCCCTGGCCGGTTGTGCCACCAAGTAGTTTCAAGTACTATGTGGCTAAACTAGGCAGGACAGCTTGCTCACTCTCAAAAGCAAGGGGTACGGCCAGAGACGAAGCGCTTGAAGCTTGAAACGTTTATAAGACTTACAAATTAGGTCTGATTAATCTTAGAAATACATCTCTGGGACCTTTCAGTCTCAAATATTCACTAAGCCAGAAAACAGGTAGATTTACCTGGGACCTGGGAATGTGAGAGGCGCAGAAAAGTAAAATTTTAAAATATCTAGTAAAAAGGAAAAGAGGGAGAGAAGAAAAAAAAATGGAAAAAAACAGCCTTGCGGCTGTGTGTGGGTGTGGGTGCCCCCACCCTTCTCTTCCCTTCCTTCCTGAATGTGAAGGTTTTTTTTTCTTTCAACTTCTTCACTGAGTCCGTGGGAGTTAACCGTGTTATCTCTGTAGGGAGATCCTGGGTTATGTGCAATTTTATTCGAATAAGAATAATGAGCAACCCAGCTATTATAGGGATTCCTAAACAGGCTTTATTAAAAGATGGGAGGAATGATCCTTAAAATTTCAAGAGTGCCAACTATTGATTTATCCAAAATTTGTTGTGCGATTATTTCTGTGGACAGTTTTATTGTGTATAATTGGGGAACAATACGTTCAGTTTTAGTATGTGTGCGCGTATATTATGTTTATCAGCAATGTAAGAAAGGTTGAACGCCTGCCTAATTGTCAAGGACAAAAATTAATGTAATTTAACAGAAAGTATGATCAGTAGTGGAAAATAAAGTTTGGTCCCAGAAATCTGGGACCTTGAGGGGGAAAGACCGGGAACGGGTTAAAGAACAGTGTAAAGAAAGGTTGGAGTGAAAATTCAAAAGAAAGAGGTGAAACTAAGGAAAAGGCAAGCTAAAGAAACTAAAAATAGAAAACAGAAGAGCCCTCTGGGGTGTGTATTAACACATTGGAAGGATATTGTTTGGAACTGGGGGCACTGAAAACAAAAAGACCCTTATTAAATATTGTAATCAATGGTGGCTGCTTTACAAATTAGATGATGGGGCAAAATGGCCACTTAATGAGACAATAGATTATAACACCCTCTTCCAATTAATATTGATTTTGAGGAGAGAAGGAAAGTCGGATGAATTGTCTTACGAGCATATGTTTTTCACCCTCCATAACCATCTGGAGTGGCAAAGGGACTGTGGAATTGTGCCCCCACAGGACCCTCTGGTACTCACCCTTGAGCGAGAAAATAACAAGGAATCTGGAGGCAAACAGAGGTGTTGTTGTTCAGCGTGCAGCATTGGACAAAAGTGCACAAAGTTAAACAAAACTCGCCAGGCACCAGAACAGGATCTAACTGATCTGTTTAAGCCTCCCCCTCAATCACAGGAACAAGATGCTGACTTGGAAAGGACCCCCACTCCTCCAGATAGCCCTGTATCCTCCCTCATCAGAAAAAGTCTGCTCCAACAGTCCTGCAGGCACCTCTCTGGGAGGCAGTAGGACCTGATGGAGGGCCAATGCTAATCAAGGTACCTTTTCCACCACTCATTTAGAAGCATGGAAAGGGTTGTCGAGACTACTGGAATGATCCGGTAAGTGTAGCCAAACATTTTCAGTTTATTACAAGACAGCACAACCCCGATGGGGGCGATCTACAATTATTTTTGGTGTGTTTGACAGAGACAGAGAAACAATTAAACAGTTAGTCTTAAAGACTGCGGAGGATTTGGCCGAAGATTATTATAAATGAGAAGGGTGGACGTTAAAGATTATTTCCCTCTTCAAGACCCAAAGTGGGATGCGAACAGGAATGCACATAAAGAAAGGTTGCAAGCAGGTGTGGATTGTGGAAGGGATGGAGAGCACCATTCCCAAAACAATAAATTGGTCGGTATTATTTGCAGTTAAGCAAGGTCCTTCCAAGTCATCATCTGAATTCCTGGATTGATTAAGGGATGCAATGCACTGCAGCACACCTCTGGATCCTGGGTCGGAAGTAGGAATACAACTAGTTTCTTTGTTCTTGGGTCACTCAGCAGGGGATATCAGGCGTGAATTTCAGAAGCTGCGTTCCATAGGAGATAGGATGCTGCAAGTATTGTTGAATGAGGCGAAAAAGAAATGAAAGAGAGCGGAGTAATCAGGAAGGACAGATAGTGGCCCATGTGAAGGAGGATTGATGGAGATCTGGGGAATCCACCCTAGCGGATCCTCTGGTTCTAATGAAGCTAGGGAAAGAGTAAAAGCGGGTAGAATTTTTAATTGACATCGGGGCAACATATTCATTTTTAAACCAAGCTTTGATAGCCCTGGGAAATGACTACATCATGGTAAAGGGAGCAACTGGCTAAAGAGAAAAGGCATATTTTTGCAAACCTCTGAAATACAAATTGGGGAAACAATGGGGTACACACCAGTTCCTATACATGCCCAATTCCCCAAAAGGCACTCTTGGGGAGAGATTTATTAGAACAATTAGGGTCTGTGATTAAATTTGAAAAAGGAGGAGTTACTCTGGAGGTAAATGATGAACAATATATACAAATAATGAGCTTATCTCTAGCTAGCGTTCCCATGGGAGGAAAGGTCAACGAAGAAATTGCCAACCTGGTATACCCTGGGGTATGGGCCACTGATGTACCCAGGAAAGCAAAGAATGCTCCAGCTGTTGAGGTAAAACTCAAAGAAGGGCAACAGTCGGTAAGAATTAAATAATATCCCCTAAAGAGGGAAGACAGGGAAGGAATTTGGCCAATACCTGTCTGTAAGCCTGATGGATCATACCTAGTGGTCTAGGACATAGGAGCTGTAAATAAAATAACTGAAGACCTCTATCTGGTGGTGGCAAATCCATATACTGTATTGACTATATTGACACCTGAACTAACCTGGTTTACCATTTTAGACCTGAAGAATGCCTTCTTTTGCCTCCCTCTCCATGAGGCCAGCCAGAAAATATTTGCAATTGAAGGGGAGAATCCCAAAAGCGGATGCAGAAATCAGCTTATTTGGACAGTATTACCGCAGAGTTCAGAACAGCCCTACTATATTTGGCAATCAACTTGCAAAATATCTTGAGTCCTGAGAAGCCCCGTCTGAGGAAGGAAAACTGTTGCAGTACGTGGACGATATCCTGATTGCCACCAGGACAAAGGACGCTTGCATGACCTGGACGGTGAGTCTATTGAATTTTCTAGGACTCCAGGGATATCGAGTATCCAAAAAGAAGGCCCAGATAATGCAGCGCGAGATGATTTACCTGGGCTACGAAGTCAGTGCTGGGCAGAGGACTTTGGGACAAGCCCGAAAAGAGGCAATATGCCAAACTCCGAGACCGCAAACAGTGAAAGAGTTACGAATTTTCCTGGGAATGACTGGATGGTGCCGACTGTGGATGGACTGCTTGTTAAACTCCTGTACACACTAACAACCACTGAACAGAAACACCTTCAATGGAATAAAGAAGCTATACAGGCCTTTGAACTACTGAAAAAGGCCCTGATGTTGGCTCCAGCCTTGGGACTCCCAGATGTGAGCAAGCCATTTTTCTCCTTTAATATTGATACGGGATCTGGGCCTGTATTGCCGAGCAGTTACATACTTTTCCAAACAATCGGATATAACTGCAAAAGGTTGGCCTGGATGCTGCGAGCAGTCACGGCCATAGTACTGAATATCCAGGAAGCCCGAAAATTCACCCTGGGTCAGAGAATGATTACGTTGGCGTCTATCTGCTATCACTATCTGCTGTATTGGAAGTGAAAGGTGGACACTGGCTTTCCCTACAAAGGTTCTTGAAATATCAGACTGCAATGGTAGAAAATTGTAGTTACTAGCATTGTCAATCCAGCCTCTTTTCTTAGCAGAAACACAGGGGAACCAGTACATCGTGACTGACTGAAAACTATTGAAGCAACATACTTGAGCCGTCCGTACTTGAAGGACAGTCCTATGGAAGGTGCTGAAGATTGATTCAAGAATGAAAACAGTTATGTCCTAAGCGGTAAAAGGCATGCCGGATATGCCATTACCACCAGTCATGACATAATAGAGTCAGGACCTTTACCCAAGAATACCTCTGCACAAAAGGCAGAGATAATTGCTCTGACCTGTGCCTTGGAATTGGCCCAAGGCAAAGCTGTAAATATCTACACAGATTTGAGGTATGCATTCAAAGTTGTACATGTGCACGGAGCAATCTGGAAGGAGAAAGTGTTATTGAACTCACAGGGTAAACACATCAAACATGCAGAGGAGATGGAGATCCTGAAACTATTGGAAGCAGTCCAACTCCCTGAGAAGGTAACAATCATACATGTCAAAGCACATCAGAAAGTGAATTCGGAACTGGAAAGAGGAAGCGAGCTGACAGACAGAGAGGCAAGACAGCTAAAAGAGAGGGTAAAACAAAAGGGGCTTTGGCCCCCAATGGGTGAGTTTCCCTGGAAGGAGAGCCCCAGTATACCAAAGAAGATCAAAAGCTCATTGCAGATTTGGAAGTGTCATATAATGCGGAGGGATGGGTTCTCACCCCACAAGGGAAACTAATCATATGGTTTTCAGTAAAAGAGAAGCATAGAAAAAAGCATTGGGGAGCAGAGGCCCTATAGAAACACCTAATCAGAAAAATTGTAGCTAGAAATTTATACATTGCTGTGAGACAAGTGACTCAGCAGTGTGATCTTTGCCTCCAGACTAATCCCAAAAATACCCCCACACCAGAAATGGGCCAAATCAGGAAAGGCAATGGGCCTGGACAACAATGGCAAATTGATTTTTCCAAGAAAAAGGTGGGATATCGACATTTGTGAGTATTAACCGATACCTTTTCAGGTTGGCCAGAGGCATTCCCTACCAGAACAGCCAAGGCTCGAGAGGTGACCAGAACATTAATACAAGAGATAATGCCCCTTTTGGGGGTTCCAGCGACCGTATCCTCTGATAGAGGACCACATTTTATCTACAACAAATCACCCACCATTTGGAAACAGACTGCCGACTTCATGCCCCATATTGCCCTCGGTCGAGTGGCCAAGTAGAGAAAATGAACCATTTGATCAAACAACAGATTGCGAAATTAGGACAGGAGGCTAACTTGGCCTGGCCACAGTCTCTTTCTCCATCCCTCTTATGTATATGAACTAAAAACCACCATCTGAAAGAAAAAAACTTTTAGCTGCAGCAATCCAGAGTAAATTGATTAAGGTGCTATACACCCTCTTTCTCTCTTCTATATCCTTATCACTGTGTTATCTCTCTGCAATGCAGCCAGAGGCTGTGCGTGTGGAGGGTGTTCTCTTAACTTTTTTTTCTCTTTATCCTCTTTGCCTCAGCTGTTCTGCCTGTATTTACTGCTCCCCCACTGTAGCAAACTGCAAAGATTATTAACCCTGTACCTTTGCAGGTGATTCAACATCCCAATGCTATGTACAAACTTCTTTACGTATAAAACCCAAATTGGGGAATACCTAGAAATTGTTATAGTTGTTTAAAGCCGATGAGTGGGAAAAGGTCTTACAAAAGGATGCAAGATCTGGCTATTGAATAATCCACATTGAGATTTTTAATAATGTAAATGGTAAAATAACATTTATGAAATTTAATAGAAGCAATCCAAGCGTGTGTTAAGACTGGAGTTAATTGGGCAAAAATACAGAAATATGGGCAGAGACTAGATGAACATCCTAGTGATTACTGTGGAAGACTCAAACAGGCTTCATTAAAATATAGAGGGATAACCCTCCAAAATTTTAATAAAGCGCTAGCTATCAGTATATTCATGGATCATTCCTGGATATCGAAAAATACTTAAAGAAAATATTTGCCTGATTAGCAGGGAAGAACCTTACAAATGATTGCTGATGTATTTTTGTGTAGTTATTTTGTTGGTGTTACCGAATGGTGTGCACAGGTTTATCGTATGCCAAGTCTACATTAGTTAAAACACTAAATAAATGTATATTCCATAGAGAATATGACCACAAAGGTAAAGAATATCAGCAGTAATGCGGGAAAACCTGCCTTCAGCTATTGCAAGGATTCACAGGAACTATGAATTGGACTCAAAGGTAGCATTATTGGATATGTGGCAAAGCAATTTCTGGTTGGTACAGAATTTGATGTACACAATGTTACCTCTCTGAAATATATCTCTCCAGAGATACATCTCTCTTAACAATATTTGGAATGCCGTGTGCACCAGCCAATACTGGCCACAATACTATGGTCAAATTATTTGACCTATGTAGGCACAGGGGCAAGTAAAAACTTCCTCAATACATGTAACAGTAACAAGCCCTTGAAGAAACTTTATATCAAAATACCATGATCGAATATTACCAAACAAACATTTTTGGAATGTATCAATTACATTATGAGATGGACTCTCTTTTATCAAAAGCAGCCCAGCATGGTATACTAAACCAACTGGAAGAGAGGTTGGAGGAGGGCCCGTTAGTAGCTCTCTACTGCATCACTTATTCCAAAATACCTTGGGGCACATTCTATTATATATATAAAAAAACCCCAAACCAACCCAAAACTCGAGTTATTAGTTATTTTCCTGGGGAAACATCTGACAGAGTCAGAGGCACACTTCTTGCCAAGATTTTTCTCTTGGTGTAGTTGCTCAGTGCGTGAGACAATTTTATCTTTACTTTTCCAGCAGTCTTTTGCCCACTGTCTCCCTTGTGGAGAGGATTTACCTTTAAACTTTTCCAGAAGCATGTCTAATGACATTGGAAAATTGACCTCCTCGGGTTGCTGGGAAAAATTCCCTCTATAGGATAAAATGCTGTAAGTCCATTTAGCTAGATGTGGTCGGGTTTTTCCAAACCAATTTAGCTAGGTACAATCCCCTCAGGGGTTAGCCTGGGGTGCTGGGGGTGGCTGAAATTGCACCTAGAGTGATGCCCAATTAAACAAGTACGGTTGCAATAAAGCAGCACAGTAGAATTGGGGTATTTTCCCCCTTTTAACAAGCACAAAGTCCGCTAGTCTAGACAGACTGGAAAATGGGTGCAGATAAGGGACCGTATTACTTATCCAGTAAACCCAAAACCATGATCTGTCCGTAAGACCCGAAGATTGCTGCAGGTGCAGATGCTCCAGTGCTCGGATCTGTGATGTTATGTTGATGTCGGTGGAGGTCTCAGACCAGCTGAGAGGGAGCTCCAATTATGTCCAGCTCCTCTCATCCTCCTGGAGGTGATGAGGTCTCTTCTGGAGTGATAACATCTGGGGTATCAGTCGGCCCAGCTCCTTATCTTCTTTACCTTTGACCAGTGCTGCCGCTGGTAAGGGACACAGTGGGTTGCTTTGGCCCCCCCTGCTAGTGCAACCTGAACCAGTGTGTAGGGATCCAAAAAGCTCTGGGGTCATACTTCAAGTCATTTCCAACACACAACACTCACAGTTTCCACATCCCCAAGTCATCCAAGTCATCCAAGTACAACATATATTGATTTCTATTCATAAATCTTATTAATACTTCTGTTTTCATGATCACCTCTGATTCTTTGTTCTGTGGCTATGGTGTAACTCTACATACCTGCATTGATATGTGGGAGGGGGTGACCAGGGGCCAGTTTGGTCATCCTGATAGGCAAACGAGTGGCAGAGACATAATGGCTAGCTCATTCTCCCCAACTCATCCTTGCTGCACACGTGGGCTTTGATGTGGCCACTAGACAACTGTCTTGCTCCTCTCCACCCCTCGGCTCAGCAAAGCAGCAGCCCTCTTCAGCAGCTTCAAGGAGGGGGAAGAATATGTCACATGGTATGGGTATGTTTATAATTACAGTTTGTATGCAGAATACTTTCTATTGCCATGCTGAGATATTTTAACAGTAGTCTCTGCCACTTTGAAACCTCTTATACTGTGATGCCTTTAAAAGCAGATAAAACCATGATCATTAGAGATGTCTGCTGTCAGGAAGCAACTTTCATTGTCTTATTAATTATGGTTTTGCTGAAGTCTGTGGGACTGATTGTTAGTATATTTAAAGTAAGGCAACTGAAATTAATTCAACCACTCTAAAATAACTCCTGATTTTTTTTCCTTATTTATTTTTTCTTTTTCTTTTTGGAAATAATGTTTTTTTACAATATATGCCAGAATAACTGACTACAGAATCTCACTTTGTGGCAGTATGAAGCCAGAAATAAAAATCTACAGTCAATGAAAACTATGACATTTTTTTTGAACAACAGACTGCTTAATTCATCATTCTTCCCCACCTCTACTGAAAAGATGCCTTCTTACAGAAAACTTGCTGATGAAGAAACTCCTTGTGCTATGTTCAGTAACTACAAATACAAAGTGATTATATCCCAACAAAATTAAAAAACTTGACATAAGACCAATTATTAAATGATAGAAAAGCAATTTCAGTAAGACAAATCAGAATTTGTATTGTCTAAATGCTGTTTCAGTATTATGTTTTATTTGGTTAATAATTATTGCCTATACATACGATAACTCATAATTCTCACTCTTCCTTGTGAAATGTAAGGGCATAATTTTGACTTGTGTTAGTGTTCCCATATGTTTGAGTTAGTGTGTGTCAATCAGATTCCCAAATGGCATTTATGTGATAGTACAGATTTGAGGGATGGAACTTCTTCCTTGTAGGGAGTTGCTATGTGACTTAGGTGTAGCGGTTGTACAGGTCCAGAGAAGGGCTGCAAGGATGATCAGAGGGCTGGAGCACCTCCCATACGAGGACAGGCTGAGAGCGCTGGACTTGTTCATCCTGGAGAAGAGAAGGCTCAGAGGAGACCTTATAGCAACCTTCCAGTACCTGAAGGGGCTACAAGAAAGCTGGGGAGGGACTGTTTACAAAGGCTTGTAGTGATAGGACTAGGGGCAGTGGATATAAACTGGAGAGGGGCAGATTTAGACTAGACATAAGGAAGAATTTCTTCACCATGAGAGTGGTGAGGCACTGGCACAGGTTGCCCAGGGAAGTTGTGGATGCCTCATCCCTGGAGGTGTTCAAAGCCAGGTAGGATGGGGCCTTGGGCAGCCTGATCTAGTGGGACATGTCCCTGCCCATGGCAGGGGGGTTGGAACTGGATGATTTTTAAGGTCCCTTCCAACCCAAACTATTCTTTGATTATTAATTATAGTTTTACTGTGTCTGTGGGCCTACCATCTACATAAAAAAGAAAAAAAAAGCTATGATTTCTTCCTTTTATAAAGACTTTGAAAATGTTAGCCACCATATCACAGGATGAGACAGGAATTCTTGTGAAGCCTGGAATTTTTTCCTAAAGTATGTAGGAAGCAATCCTGCACCTCACACTTGCTTGGATCTAAATGAGCCCATCGAGTCTTTGTGGTTAAGTGCACTTGTCTTTGAATCCTTTGTGTTTCTCCCAGTACTCACAACCTGTTTGAATCATACACCGGGTGATACCTTTTTCTCATGCCACAGAAAATTGCAGAACTGGTAAATATGTTTGACATATGTACTACTTTCCCTAAACCAAATGGTTTCATTCAGGTAGTGCCAGTTGAAAGATATGATTACACATACAAACTCACTCGGGTCACTGTGATCGGTAAAGATCCACTGCCTGAAGCTGGTGTTTGTCGCCATATGCACGTGAACATCTTCCAAAGGGGGTTCTCCTCCATGGCAGGGCTTACTGGATGTCACTGAGGTGCCTGGGTTTCTCCTAGTGATGCTCAGCAGTGCCGTCAGGCATTAGGAAGGGTTTAATTACCTCGCTGCTTGGTTATTGCTAGAAACTGATAATATTTTTCTTGTTTACGAGGATATACAAATGATTCTCATAGACCAGGAAATATTTTACTTCTCCATCTTGGCTCTGGCATTTTCTGCCTAAGTGCTAATATAATGTAACTCTTGTATTTGTTGCACAAGAAAATATGGAGACAGCTTTTCCATATGTCTGACCTTTCTTTCCTGCCCAAGTTAAGGAAAGAGCCACTGCTAAGCTGTGCCCTGGGGTACCTGGAAATGGCCTGCTTTTTTCTGTGCCCTCCCCCTCCCTCATATACTCTATCTATGAATCCATCCTTGGATATTACTTCTGTTGAGGGTAAGAACCCCATTCCACTGTGTATGTGTTGGGTGGTGTTCTGCTGTAGTTCTTCCTCACTAAGGTGATTCTATTGTGTGACCCGAAATTTGGCAGATGATGTTGCCTAGTCTTGAGGATGGCAAAAATTCAGTTCTGTGTTCTTGTTGTATGAATAAGGGGGAGTGGGATGTAGCATTAAACTTCATTTTGTTAGGAAAAAGAATGATTCAAGTGTTAATAGCTTTGCTGAAAATCTGAAGGTCTTGCTTGGTTTACCACTGTTTTTGATCCTGGCAACTTGTAGAGATTAGATGCCGCTGTGGAATTTGTTTGAGGAATTTGTGTGGGTTTTTATAACTGCAAGGGAAGAAAAAAAATACCCTGTAAGAATGCTCTACTTTAAAACCTAACTGCTTAGAAATTAGGGGAGAAATGAACCATAACTAAAAGCTGCATGTCTACATTTATGTTTTAAATCCTGGAGCAATTATAATAATCATTTGGTCTGTATTATAGAAGTCCCCAGCATCTTTGGGTAGTGGGAGGTGGGTTATATTGTGTTGGACTACGATTATTCAATACCTAATAATTCTCTAGTCAGTTGGTGTCCAATGTTATATTCACAATTTATAAGGGAGAAAAGAATGCTGATATTTGATATCAAAAAAAAAAAAGCCAATCTGCATAATCTAAAGTTGTATTAGGATATTCAGCTGTAGGTGAAGAGCTGTCTGATGTCAACTTACTACACAGTAAATTAGTCTAATACACAGAAAAAATTGCAGGCATCTTAAAACTTAATTTGTTTGCTGTCTCTGTCTTGAAACATTTCCTATTGAAAAGGTTTGAAATTATTCTTTTGGTGGCTGTTTCTACCAACATACTTACCTCCCCTTCTAGTCCTAGGAGTTTGGGCACAGCTCAGACAAACTCAACGGTTTCCAAGAGCACAGCTCCACATGGATTTTCAGCAGTGGAGCTGGTTTAGGGGCTTCCCATGCAGCACCACAGTTAATCTTGGGTTGATGCAACAGTTCTTAGGACTGTGCTGTAAACTGGATTGCCATCTAAATTTAAAAACAGAAAGAAGGGGGACTGTTTCCCCCCCACTGCCTTTTAGAAGGTTGCTGACCAAGCTGTAGGTAGTTACTGAGATAGGGTTAAGCAGATAGGACAGAGAGAGTGCATGTGGTACCATGCCTTTTTAATTTGGAGAACTTCAGAAAGACTGTCATTCCTGAAGGTCGGACTGTATGTTAATTGAGCCTGTGCAGAGGCTGTACAGTCTTCTCCAATATCCTGAGCAGTAGGGCCTGTAGCGATAGGATAGTTTGCTGTCTAGCATGAGCCTTTACTAAAGATTACGCAGAAACATGACAGTAGGGGCAGACAGATTTAAAGATGGGTAGACAACGTGCTCAGGGACATGGCTTAGTGGCATATAGGAATGGTTGGACTCGATGATCCAAGAGGTCTTTTCCAACCTGGTGATTCTATGATTCTATGACAAAAGACAATGGTTTTACAATAAAGGGGATGAATTCAGACTGGATAGAAGGAAGTAATTTTTTACAATGAGGGTGGTGAAACATTGGACCAGGTTGCCCAGAGAGGTGTTAATACTGGGACATGTTCATATTGTTTAACGTGGCATTGGACACAATATCTGATTATTATTTCCCTCCCCCATCTGTTAGGGAAAAATATACTTCCCGTGTATTCTTGTGTTTAATTTCTGAGGATCAGTTACTCTGTACTGATAGTTTTGTGGTGACAGGAGTATATAAAAGTCTGTGACGCAACTGGTGTTTACTTTCAGTGGTTGTTGGCAGGTTCTGCTTTAGTGCTTTATTGTTCTTTTCAGCTGATGGTTTTAATTGAGGCATACCAACAGGCTATTAATGAAGATGTAAAAAAAAATGGCGTATCTGATGTGATTGTTGCATTGGTATAATAACATTAGTTAAAGGCAAGTGGTGCTTAGCTTGAGGTTGTCAGGTTGAGGATTTTGTAATTTATGCTTTTTAAAAAGACGTTATTTCATATGATAGTTCTTGTAAAAAAAATCAAGTTCTTTCTGTAAGCTGCCATTCTATGTGTCTTTTCAGTCACATCAAGCTAAGTATGGCAGCATTGAAGCCACAAAGGTAATAGTAAAACAAATGATGAAGTGACATCATTTCACTTTGGCAAACAATTCACTTCTGAATATTAAGTTTCCTGTTTTATAATCACTGCGCTTCAAATGCATGTCGTACTGCCTGATACTAGGATGACCAAGCACTGCAACGGGTTGCCCACAGAGGTTGTGGAGATACTCAAAAGCTGCCTGGACACAGTCCTGGGCGACTGGCTCTAGGTGGCTCTGGTTGAGCAGGGAGGTTGGACAAGATGATCTCTAGAGGTCGCTTCTCACTTCAAACTCTGTGCTTCTGTGATATCTGTGTAAATCAGCTAGTGGATTGTGGCGTATTGAGGCACGGACTCCGAGTCAGGATTGAAGACCTTTATTAAGCAAAAGCCATCCCTTTTGTACCCCTGCCTCATCAAGGCAGTACTTTTCCACCTGCCCAAATAGCTCAGTTATGCTTTCTTGTTTCCCAGACTTGCATAGTCTGTTTTTAGCACAAATACCTACAGCTCTTAGCAAGAATCTTCAGCCCGTGATTTCCTCCCTTTTGCATCCATGCTTCTGCTTACTAGTCCCACAGTTTCTTGCCCGCTAAGGCAGTAATGTCTTTATTGTTTTCGATTGACAAATCACCAACTGGCCCCACAATGGATTGGTAAAATTAAGTGTTTCATAGAAATATTTTACTACTGTTTTGTAATGAATTTTCACTTCAAATAGAAGTAACATTTTTATTTTCTTCCTCCCCTAGTGCTGACTTAAAGCTCTTGGAAGAAGCCACAACTTCTGCAAGTGAGAAATTGTGACATCTTAACTTTAACTTTTAAAAATTAAGAAACAGCAGATGTTCATGTCCATGTCTTTAGTATACTTGACTCTACCTGTCTATGTTCCATCAGTAAGACTAAAGTAGTGTAAAGCGTGTGTTCATGTTAGTGTGTTTATTATATACCAAACTTATAGAAAGTTACATCGTTAACTGTTTTGTAGAATGTGAAATGACTGAAAGGTTTAAAACAAATCATAGAATCATAGAATCACCAGGTTGGAAGAGACCCACCGGATCATCAAGTCCAACCATTCCCACCAATCTCTAAACCATGCCCCTCAGTATCTCATCCACCTGCACCTTAAACACCTCCAGGGAAGGCGAGTCAACCACCTCCCTGGGCAGACCGTTCCATTGCCCAATGACCCTTTCAGTGAAGAATTTTTTCCTTATGTTGAGCCTGAACCTCCCCTGGCGGAGCTTGAGGCCATTCCCTCTCGTCCTGTCCCCTGTCACTTGGGAGAAGAGGCCAGCACCCTCCTCTCCACAACCTCCCTTCAGGTAGTTGTAGAGAGCAATGAGGTCTCCCCTCAGCCTCCTCTTCTCCAGGCTAAAAACCCCCAGCTCTCTCAGTCGCTCCTCGTAAGACTTGTTCTCCAGCCCCTTCAACAGCTTTGTCACTCTTCACTGGACACGCTCCAGAGCCTCAACATCCTTCTTGTGGTGAGGGGCCCAGAAATGAACACAGGATTCGAGGTGCGGTCTAACCAGTGCCGAGTACAGAGGGAGAATAACCTCCCTGGACCTGCTGGTCACACCATTTCTGATACAGGCCAAGATGCCATTGGCCTTCTTGACCATCTGGGCACACTGCTGGCTCATGTTCAGTCGGCTACCGACCAACACTCTCAGGTCCTTTCTCCTCCTGGCAGCTTTCTAGACAGACTTCTCCTAGTCTGTAGCACTGCTTAGGGTTGTTGTGCCCCAAGTGCAGGACCTGGCATTTGGCCTTGTTAAACCTCATGCCGTTGGACTCTGCCCAGTGGTCCAGCCTGGTCAGATTCCTTTGCAGAGCCTCCCTACCCTCCAGCAGGTCCACACTTCCACCCAGCTTAGTGTCGTCTGCAAACTTGCTAAGGGTGCACTCAATGCCTTCATCCAGATCATTGATAAAGACATTGAACAGGACTGGACCCAGCACTGAGCCCTGGGGAACCCCACTTGTCACTGGCCTCCAGCTGGAGTAAACTCCATTTACCACCACTCTCTGGGCCCGGCCATTCAACCAGTTTTCCACCCAGGAGAGTGTGCGCCTGTCCAGTCCAGAGGCCGACAGTTTCTGAAGCAGAATGCTATGAGATACTGTATCAAAGGCTTTACTGAAGTCCAAGAAGACTACATCCACAGCCTTTCCCTCATCCAAGAGTCTAATCACTTGGTCAAAGAGGGCGATCAGGTTAGTTTGGCAAGACCTGCCTTTTGTGAACCCATGCTGACTGGGCCTGATCACCCGGTTCTCTTGCAAGTGCTTTGTGATAGCACTCAAGATCACCTGCTCCATTGCCTTTCCCTGGTACTGAGGTCAGACTGCCAGCCTGTAGTTCCCTGGATCCGCCTTGTGCCCCTTCTTATAGATGGGCACCACATCAGCCAGCCTCCAGTCCAATGGTACCTCCCCAGTCGTCCACGACCGCTGGAAGATGATGGAAAGGGGTTTGGCCAGCACATCCGCCAGTTCCCTCAAAACTCTTGGGTGGACTCCATCCAGCCCCATAGACTTGTGGGCGTCTAGCCGGGCAAGCAAGTCTCTAACCACCTCCTCTTGGATCATGGGAACCTCATTCTGCTACTCCAACCCCCTGGGGTTGTGCGCAGAGGGAACAACTTTCCTTACTATTAAAGACTGAAGCAAAGTAGGCCTTGAGTACTTCAGCCTTGTCTTTATTCCCTGTTACTGTTGTTCCCTCTGCATCTAGTAGGGACTGGCGATTCTCCCTAGTCCTCCTTTTACTGTTGATATATTTGTAGAAAGATTTTTTATTGTGTTTCACAGACTTGGCCAATCTGATTTCTAGTTGGGCCTTAGCCCTCCTGATTCTTTCCCTGCACGTTCTCGCTTCCTCCCTATAGTCCACCCAGGATGCCTGCCCCTTCCTCTAAAGCTCATAGACCTTCCTCTTCTTATTGATGTTTCTCAGGACCTCCCTCCTCAACTACGCTGGTTTCTTGCCCTGCCGGCTACTTTTCCGGAACATGGGGATGGCTTTCTCCTGGGCTGCTAGGAGTTCCTTTTTGAAGAGTGCCCAGCCCTCATGGACTCCCTTGCCCTTAAGGAGCGCCTCCCGTGGGACTTTTCCGATCAGCCTCTATCCCTACTCTATCCCTACTACCTCTTTTCCCCTCTGCTCTCTAAGTTGATTGGTAAGGGGACAAAAGGAAAGGATAATATAAATAATGATGTTTCAAGAAGGCAAAAAATAGTTGTGAAAACCTGATCAGTTTTCTGACTTGTGCTGTAGACAAGTCTTAAAAAGGAAGCAGTACGAGCTCCACATCTGGGATATTTTAAATCTAGGATGAAAATTATGTGTAGAGAACAATAATGGAGTAGTAAAGCATCTACTGGAGAATCTTGAAAGAACAACAGCTGTACAGAAAAATGGACATACTGTGCTTTATGTAGAAATATTTAAGGCACTGAAATTTGATTTAATTTTATATATTGTTTGGACTAAACAGTGTCAACTTATGCATGCTATATAATCCTATCTTATTTTCCTCACCTAGTTGAGAAGAATCCTTGAAAAGGAAACCTTGGGTCATTGATTAAAGTCTTTGTTTCTAGAACCAAAGAGTTAAAAACTTCAGCAGAATGTCAGAAGTAAGTACCCAGAAAAGAGCTGTGCGCACCATTTCGCTTTTAAAATGTTCCTTTTGCCACTAGCTCTTGAGTTTTTTACTTGTTTAGTTAACATAATCACAGGCCAAAACTTAGAATTCTCTTAAGTCGCCATTTGAGGCACAACAAGTATCTAGTACTTTTCCAAACACAGAAGATTAAGTGTAATAGATAAATAGATTGCTAGGGGAAAAGACATTCTGTGTTCATCCTGTCTTTTGCAGAATCGAACTCTATAACTCAATTAAGGGTTATAAAGTAGGTATGTGTTTATTCGTCGGCAGGTGCGAGGGGGTTAATCCTCCTAACTCGCACACTGTTTTGTTTAATGACAGCTACTTATAGTGTAAAGACATGCATATTCATAAACACCTACTGCATATCCATGACCTTCCCTATTTTGTATTATAATTAGATTCGAGAATCTTCTCCCATACTGGTGCAGGCGCAGTGCGTCCTAGTGGTCGTGGGCTGGGGTCTCAGGGGTGAAGTAAGATATCTTCCTCCCTGTGAACTTGTTCCTTGTGTATGCTCCCTGGGTCCTTGGCACTCCTCCCAGCCCCAAGGCACTTCTCGACCAGTTTAAGTTGCTAGGCAGCTAGTTCTGCTCCTTATCAGGTGCTGGTGCTGTGTTATCAGGAGCGTCTCTACAGGGCTTGTCCTCGAGCTGAATAGTTGCTAAAAACTTCAATCTAAATAATTGTTATTCTATTCAACCTTAAACGCTAAAGCTTAAATATAAACAATTGTTAGTCCCCTACTCCCTAGACCCACATCACTGTGTGTTAGATAAACACATTTGTGTACAAATGGTGTATCCTCTGGTTTAGACCTGCTTAAAAATCACTCAACTTTTTAGTTAAATCTTAATGTATGAAGCAATATTTTATCTTGCAAATATTGGCTTTGAACACAAGCTTCAACATTGCTTTCAAATCATATCTTGTAACTGCTATTGGTTTAGAACTCCCAAGAGGTTGTGTGTGCAGCACTGTATAGTTTTTGCAGGAAGCTTTCTGTAATTGGTCCCCCACACCCATAGACAAATGTCCAGTTCTCATTAGGTCTGGTGCTTCAAAAAGGAAGACTTTCTTTGTAATGCCCTCTTGCTCCCAGGACTATTCTCAGTGTTTTAGCTTGTATCTGGAGGAAGAAGTTATTACCACCTGGACAGCTCCTGCTGCTTTAATCCAGAAGTACTTTGAAAGTATAGCTTCAAGCAAGAGCTTGACTATATGCTGTTGTATGGGCTTCCCAGCAGTTGTTTACTGGGATTCAAGGAAACATAATGAAGCATTAATGAAGCTCTCCTTGCATTTGGAGAGCTTGGAAAATGCGTGTTGCATAAAAATGTCTTGCTATATTGTGCTCCTGAAGTCTGTTAATGTCTACGGTCATTTGAAGACTATTTGACAGGGAAAAGTGCTAAGGTTCAGGGAACTGGAGTAGCTTTCATATTGAAGCTGTAGGAATTTTTTAAATGTCTAAGTGGCTTGAGACCATAGTATCTGGAAACATTTAGAAATATGCTGAGCCATCTGGTAAGAATTGTACTTCTGGCAACAGTGGTGTTTTTGACAATACAAACTTAGTTAGGAATAAGATTGTATTCTCTTGGGGAAAGCAAAAGACCCCTTTTAAAATACATTTTCAGTTTGTTTGCTGTAGCATCAACTGAAGACTCCCTGCTTTTCAGCACTTTGGCTTTTCCTTGTTTCAACTGTAGAAACCTCTGTCTACTCTGGCATATATT
The DNA here is from genome assembly GCA_033459285.1 of Clamator glandarius. Classification (NCBI taxonomy): domain Eukaryota; kingdom Metazoa; phylum Chordata; class Aves; order Cuculiformes; family Cuculidae; genus Clamator; species Clamator glandarius. The sequence goes on along the minus strand of JAUNZM010000566.1, from coordinate 740,905 downwards.
TTCTGCATGTTGGCAGATTAAACATTACTGATTCTTGTTTGTTTCTGGGGTTTGTTTGTTTGTTTTGTAGTCACCCCTATATTTGGCAGGCTAACAATGCACTGTTTATTATTTACTGTCTTTTTATTTCCCAGGGCTTGATATTATTTTACTTTTTTTCCAGTTGTAAGAGAGGTGTAAGACAGCATATGCTGTGTATTGTATTCTAAATCAAACTGTCAATTCATTCAACCTCTTCCCTGACCTGTAGTAGGAAACTTTAAAAAACTTCTTCCTTAATTAAAATATTGATTGTCTGGAGCTATATTGTTAAATCTATGCCTTCTTTTCGTATTTGAAAATCCAGTGTGGGAGACTGAACCCGTGCAGGTACCTGGACAAGATCACAAACAATCAATATGATTGGAAATCAAGTTGTTTATTTGCAAGCAAGCAAGCCTTTTGTACTTTTCTGCTATCTTGCCTTGCGTTTACGTAATGCTTGGCTAAAGCCCAAAGTTTCCCTTAGTAGTTTTTGTACATGTAATTTTGCACATAGACTGCCTTCTTGTTCTTTGTTCTGTGGTCACAGTGATAGTTTCTTGTTCTCACACTGTAGCCGCTTCTCGACCTTGATGTGTTCCAAACTTCTCTCTAGCAACCTGATAAGGCCACATCATTAGTCCAGCATACACTCCCACACTTGCCCCCTTTCTTTTTAAAATAGAATCCATGCTATTTTCCAAACAAGTCTGGCAGCATCGTAACAAAATAGGAAAACAACAAATTAACAGGCCTACTGCGATTAGAGGTACTAAAATCGTGTGTAGCAAACTTGTTAGTCAACTCAGCCATCCTAAACTCGCTAAGAATTGATCAAAAGGCGAAGAAACCAGAGTAATTTTGTGCATATTTTCTGCAAGTTGCTGAAGTTGTTTCTGGGTACATTTAGAGTGATAAGAAAGATTCATACAACACATACCTTCAAATTCCTGGCAACCATGGCCCTGTGCTAGCAACAAAAAAAATCTATGGCTGCTCTAATTTGTAAAACAGCATGTCTCACGCTATCGACATCCACTAACAAGTTCAATATCTTTTCAGAAGTCAGATTGAATTGCTTGATACTCCAACAGGCCATTTTTCGTAACGTGGTTAAGGCATGAGCTACTCCTACTCCTGGGGCCAACATGGCCGCAGCAAGAATCTCGCCCCTATTCCACAATTCCACATTATCTTTACACTTAGGTGTAAGCTCTGTGTGAGAAAGAGCTCGCTCCACACGAGGTCGTCTTGAAATATTGAAATGATCCATACTAGGAGCAAATAGGGTCAATTTGCAAAGATTACATGGACCACCTACTACTTTACTGGGGATTCCTGCCCAAGCCCGATCACCACAGATCAAAAAATAGCCTGGTGGCAACAATTTCGCTCATCCATTGTTCCATATTCCCTTTTCCGACAAATACATTCTAGTCGAAATTCCATAACCATTTACTGTACAAAACCAACTTTCATTGACAGGGATAAATGAGGGAGTTACATTTTGCTACATCAGCCAAATAGATTGATCATACAAACCAAACATCTGTGTGAGGGTAGCTGCCTCCCCTCCAAACTCTACACAACCTAACGTAATATTCTTGTTATTGTTCACTACTGGAGACAAGGAACCCATTAGCTATAACTCTTGCAAAGGAATTGGAGACACTCTGTTCAGATTGTTGATAATATGTCCTTGTAACATTGCATATGCAGCTATTGGACAGGCAGGTTCAGCCTGAACAGAGTTGGTATATGGGCCATGACAGGTGCTATTGACATTGGTCACGTTACCAATTATGGTAGTGTTTTTAACAAACGACATAAAATCTTTGGGATTTAAATACAGGACTCCAATCAAACATGTTCTGAACGGGTCAGTGACAGTTGCCAAGCCCAAACAAAAAGCCTTTTGACCAGATTGGTTTGCCTAGGTAACCCAGAAATCTTGTCACGGCAACTAATTCCCCATGCCCCTTGAAACATCCAGCTTATCATCAACCATCTATAAAATATCCCAACGCCATCACCTCCCATTCTCACAATGTTTCTTTTGATGTTGCCACTCATTGTGGATTATCCTCCCACTCCTTGGGACGAATATGCCCGCCCCACACTCTACGCTTATGATGTTATTAGACTCAATTACAACATATAATTGTTGACTCTCTTTAGCCCACCAATGCCACACTTCTTGCTGTGTTCCTATATTTTCTATTAATGCAAAGAGTTCTGCATCAGTCGCCTGCTGCAATTCAGTGTAGCGATTAAGGCACGCACCTCGTCGATGGGGGTGACAATTGAGATCAACTTTATTTAGAGAATGCAAACCTTATATAGTGCCTCTGTATCCAGTAACAGCTATCCTAGTGAATTTCCACCCGTGAGAATCCTGCAGCGCAGCAACAGAGTGCAACCCCCTGTTTTCCATAGATGTGCCCCTTATCTTTATGTTTTCCGCCTAGTGCATTCCTTTCCTATTAACCCACGGGTCTTAATAAAGATTCCAAGGTCTCAACAAGCTAGCAAGCATGAGAACATCGGCTGTTTGTTCTGTGCCTGCTGCTAATATTGCAGGTACACCAAGGCATTGTCTGTTTGCCCCAGCATACACGCAATACTTTATGCCCACAATTCAGGACAATCTAGCCAAACCGCCGCAATTCTTGACAGTGTGAACTCAAGGATAATAGTTCTCTCACATCGTGGGCAACCTCTTCGATTGTCTGGAATAAAAATCAACAATGGGGCAGCCGACCAAAATACTAAGTTGCACCGAAGACACTGGTACTGTCTCCAGGGTCGACAGCATTCTCTGTGTGGCGGACAGGTGGTAACCACAGCTTGATCTACTCTGCTGGGTTCCAGTGCGGACTGTCACCTGTAGAAACACAAGCATACCCCTTGCCCCACGTTAGTAATTGAGATGGTCCTTGCCATTGTTGCAATTGATAATTAAACCATCGGACTAAAGGCCGATCGTGACCCGAATCCTCCTTATGTTGCACATGTTTTTTTCTGTGGGTACCTTATCCTCCCCAGTGCGTACATTCAGCCAATTCAATACATACAGTGCCTCTGACAAACGTGCATGCGGGGTGTCATACAATCTTTCTCCTTCTCCCCCCTTTTGTTTTTGTTTTGCTAACAGAGATTTTAAGATTAAATGAGCACGTTCAACAATAGCTTGTCCGGTGGAATTCCCTGGAACTCCCGTAATATGTTCAGTACCCCATAAAGCTAAAAACTGTCGAACCTTTTGAGATAAATATGCCGCTGCATTGTCAGTCTTGATTTGCTTAGGCACTCCTGTCACAGCAAAACAGAACTGCCAATGTTTGATCACTTCCTTGCCCACTGTTGATGTGGCAGCGGAGGCCGATAACATACCAGAAAAGGTGTTAACAGTAACATGGACATATTTTTATCTCCCAAAGTCCTTAATCTCTGTAACATCCGTCTGCCATAGCTGGCAGGGAAGCAAACCTTGAGGATTTGCTCCGGTCAAAGGCCTTGATTTGTCTAATTGACAATCTGGACAAGAATCAGCAATAGCACGACAGTCCCCCAAGGGCAAATGAAATTGATGTTTCAAAGCCCTGGCTGACTGGTGAAAAAATTCATGTGATAAGCAAGCCTGGGCAAATAAATTGGGGAGGGTTACCTCACTAACAAGTCTATCTACAACAGCATTGCCCTCTCCCAACCCAATAGCTTGTTGATGACTACAAGCGTGTGCAATAAAATAAGGAACAAAGGGAGCATCTAACAGATGCCAAAGACGCAACAAAATAAGCCAAAGGGTCACATTGTCTAGTTGCCACAAAAAGGCCCGTTCTAAACATTTAACTATGTCTACTGCATATAAAGAATCACTAATTATATTAAGGCTAACGTCCGGCCATTTCTCAAATGTTCTACATATAGCAGTCAATTCAAGAACTTGTAATGGTCCTTCTGCAACAATTATTTCATTTTCCCACCACTGACCATTCCACCAGCTAAGACCCGCCCTGTTTCATTTTGCACTGGCGTCTGTAAAAACAGTTTGTCCTTGCAAAGGTTGTTCTGATATGATGAGCCCTTTTTCAAGAGGTAAATAGCTGGAAAAAAGGCAATGTTGAGGGTAATGATTAGAAAGCTCAGAGTGGCAATCCATGAGAGCTAGTGCCACTGGCAAACAATTTTGCAATAATTGCTGTATTTGTACTTCAGTATGTGGAACATAAAAAGTTATAGGCAAAAACCCAGTAATTGCCAACACTCGTGACCTAGATTGACAGATAAGTTGAGATATACTCTCTACACGAGAGAGCACTGTTGTCTTAGGTTGACTGGAAGGAAAAAAACATTCTAAAACTTATAATAGGTCTTTCAGAGTAGTGACCCATTGAAAAAGTATAGCTGCAAGGTGTTTAGCTGAATTCAAGATAGCAACATTGATAGGGAGTTCGTGGTTTGTACGTCCACTATATCCATTTGCAATTTTGTCGGTGATAGATTGAAGTGCAAGTTCCTGAACAGTTGTTAATTCCCTTTTTTCCATCAGGACCACCTCCTCCTTTTAAAAGCCCTAAAAGCGATTCGATGTCTGTGTTTGTGATACCACAAAGAGAGTGAACCCATTGAAGACTACCCAACAGTTGCTGAGCCTGAAATAAATTCGTGATTTGAATGTTAAAGCCAAGTTTTTGTGGCTGCACTATAGTTTCTGTGACTTCCAAACCCAAATATTTGATAGGATATGTTGCCTGTGTTTTGTCAGGAGCTACAAATAGCCCTGATTGTTGCAGCATAGTGGACACATATGGTATGGCTTGAGAGATGTCTAATTCTTTTGATGCTATTAAAATGTTGTCCATATAATGGTATATCAACCAGTCAGTTTGTTCAGTTCAGATAGGCTTAAGAGCCCAATCGACATATAATTGACACATTGTAGGTGAATTCTTCATTCCTTGAGGAAGAACAGTCCATTGATAACGTTGATGAGGTTCTTGCCGATTTATCGATGGGACAGAAAAAGCAAATCTCTCACAGTCATCTGGATGCAAAGGAATATTGAAAAAACAGTCCTTTAAATCAATGACTAAAATAGTCCATCCTCGGGGAATCACTGTAGGTGTCGGTAGGCCCGGTTGCAGAGCTCCCATGTCAGCCATCACTGCATTGATCCCTCGTAGATTGTGTAATAAATGCCATTTACCAGATTTCTTCTGAATGGTGAATTTTGGTGTATTCCATGGACTTGTTGACGGTTGTAGATGACCTGCATCCAGCTGTTCAGTCACAAGTTCCTGGATATGGGAGAGCTTCTCCTTTGATAACGGTTATTGATTGATCCAAACCGGAGTATCTGATTTCCAGGTCAGTTTCAAGATCGATCGCCCATCAAAAGGGCTAGAAGACAATGTCACACCCCACTGTAACAGGCAATCCCGGCCTATTAAATTGAGTGGAGAGTCTGTAATGTACGGTCAAACCCAGGCACAATGAGCAGGCTCGTTTACATTGTAGATGCATATAAGTTCTTTGCTGAGTCGAGTCTGCAGTGAGACTCCCACTCTCATTATTGCCAGAGTAATCTGATCACCTTCTATGACCGAGTAACTAAACTCTTGGACGAGGGAAAGGCTGTGGATGTGGTCTTCCTGGATTTCAGTAAAGCCTTTGATACAGTTTCTCATAGCATTCTGCTTCGGAAACTGTCGGCCTCTGGCCTGGACGGGTGCACACTCTCCTGGGTGAAAACCTGGTTGAATGACCGGGCCCAGAGGGTGGTGGTAAACGGAGTTTACTCCAGCTGGAGGCCAGTGACAAGTGGGGTTCCCCAGGGCTCAGTGCTGGGTCCAGTCCTGTTCAATGTCTATCAATGACCTAGATGAAGGCATTGAGTGCACCCTTAGCAAGTTTGTGGATGACACTAAGCTGGGTGGAAGTGTGGATCTGCTGGAGGGTAGGGAGGCTCTTCAAGGGGATCTGACCAGGCTGGACCGCTGAGCAGAGTCCAATGGCATGAGGTTTAACAAGGCCAAATGCTGGGTCCTGCACTTGAGGCACAACAACCCTAAGCAGTGCTACAGACCGGGAGAAGTCTGTCTAGAAAGCTGCCTGGAGGAGAAAGACCTGGGGGTGTTGGTTGACAGCCGACTGAACATGAGCCAGCAGTGTGCCCAGGTGGCCAAGAAGGCCAAATGGCATCCTGGCTTGTATCAGAAATGGTGTGACCAGCAGGTCCAGGGAGGTTATTCTCCCTCTGTACTTGGCACTGGTGAGACTGCTCCTTGAATCCTGTGTTCATTTCTGGGCCTCTCACCACAAGAAGGATGTTGAGGCTCTGGAGCGAGTCCAGAGAAGAGCAACAAAGCTGGTGAAGGGGCTGGAGAACAAATCTTATGAGGAACGACTGAGAGAGCTGGAGTTGTTTAGCCTGGAGAAGAGGAGGCTGAGGGGAGACCTTATTACTCTCTACAACTACCTGAAGGGAGGTTGTGGAGAGGAGGGTGCTGGCCTCTTCTCCCAAGTGACAGGGGACAGGATGAGAGGGAATGGCCTCAAGCTCCGCCAGGGGAGATTTAGGCTTGAGATTAGGAAAAAATTCTTCTCAGAGAGGGTGGTTAGGCATTGGAACGGTCTGCCAAGGGAGGTGGTTGAGTCGCCGTCCCTGGAGGTGTTTAAGGTTAGGGTGGATGAGGTACTTAGGGGCATGATTTAGGATTTGGTGGGAATGGTTGGACTCGACGATCCAATGGGTCTCTTCCAACCTGGTTATTCTGTGATTCTGTGATTATTGAAGACATAGCTAGCTCCAAGGGCCAACCCGGCCATTGTTTAAAGGAAATAACAGTTACATCTGCACCAGTGTCTAATAGAGCATCAACTATACAAGGCTTCAAATTTCCGATTTGTAAACCCACCAGGTGGGTTGGACGATCTTTCCCTAAAGGCATCAAAAAGGCAATCTGTGGGGATCCTGTAGACCCGAATCCACCTTTACGATCTATCAGTGACGTAGTTGGTACCATAGCTCGGAAAGGTATCAATTGAGCAATTTTAGTTCCTGCATAAATATGAACTGGAGGGCATAGTGCCCGTACCATAATGCTGATAACACCAGTATAGTCCACATTTATTACTCCTGGTGAAACAAAAATACCTTGCTTTGGGGCAGATGAATGTCCCAATAATAAGGCACTAAGGTCATAACCAAGAGATCCTTTAGCTGTTGAGGGGACCACCTGTACTTGTTTATTAGTTAAGGTGACATCGGTGCTGACTGCCAGGTCCGCCCCGGCGCTTCCTCTGGTGGCTGGTTTAAGGTTGGCCTGCGGAACCGTGCTCTGATGGGGTGTCACTTGTGTCATTGCGGGGAAAACAGTGTAATGGGAAACAGACTCACTAGGAGAGGTTCAAAAAGGAGAGAGGAATCTGAGGATCCTTCTTTGAGCATTCCACCTGACAGTCCTTTAGGGGTAATGCTCAGGGAATGGGGGCAAGGTAGCACCCAGGGAAAATACAAGAGCCATGGAGGATTATAAAAGGTATTCTTGAACTGAATTAAAATTGGGGCTAGCCAGGAGACGTCCTGCGCAGTGCTGGTATACTGGGAACCGAAACCCAGAGTATGCCTTTGGAAACTTTGAATTCGCAGTGCTGTAGGGACTCTTCAAGAATCATTCAAAGAGCCTTACTGATTGAAAACATACCATTTCTTGGGTTTTGGTAGCAGGGGTTAAAGTTCCCACTGTCTTGGTTGTGGTAGGGGGTGGTTTTGAATCCCTAGTAATAATTGTTACAAGAATTGTGTGCCATTTTGGTTTTGAACTCGGAAGGTATAATAAGAAATCGAATATTGATAACTGATTTTAACTTTGGTATACTTCATAACTCTGTATGTGTGTGCCTGAGACATAGCACTGCTATGGTTTTGAACTAAAGTTGATGGGAGGAGATGAATGAAGTGAGTGTAAATTTTGTCTTAGAATTTTTATGACTTTGTTGTTAACCTAACACCTGTTGCACAGATAGCATGTCAAGAACGGAAATGGGTAAATTATGTCAAGATGAGGGAAATGATTCTTAAAATTTTTAATAGAGTGCTAGCTATTGATTTATCCAAAATTTGTTGTGCGATTATTTCTGCAGGCAGTTTTATTGTTGTGTGTGTATAACTTGGGAACAATACACACAGGTTTAGTGTGTGTGTGTATCATGTGTAATAGAAAGTGTGGTCAGTGGTGGAAAATGTACATGAAGAGACAGAGAAGAAAGATTTAAAATGTATGTGAAGAGAAGGAGAGAGAAAAGGTTTAAGTAGCAGTAGTCATTGGTTGTGTGTAAAAGGTTTAAGCAACAAATGCACATGCCTCTGATTGATAAACTTAAAACTCTGATCACCTTCTTAGAACACTGAGAATTAAGGAAGATCGTTCATTGTTCAACAGTTTACATGTGTTTGAGGGGGTGGACTTTTTGGTCGACCCTAACCTAGAGAAAATATTTGAATTTTTGGGGGAAAGTTGTTTTAAAGTATATGTGTGATCTTACAAGAAAAGGGTTTGAGTTTTTTTTTTTTTTTTTCTTCTCCCTTTTACGGCAAAGTGATTTAGTAAGACTCAGCACTCCAGTGTCCCTTATCAGATCAGCAACTGCTAAGCTCAGGCACAGACAATAGCGAATGGGATTTTAACAGATACTAATGAAAGGAGTGTGCCAGAGACAATATACTTTGATATTAAAAGACAATATTGTAAGTTTGAATGGGTAAAGGAACCCATTAGGCCTGACCCACTTTACTGGCTGAAGTTTGGGTCAACAGATGATTGGATTTGTCAGGCTTTGAATCTATACTTAAATAACAAAGAACCTGTAAGTCAAGAGGAGAGTGCTTATGGTGCATGTTGGAAGGGGTCCCATGCTATACATGTTACAAGGGACCTCAGAGAGGACAAAGAGAATAAATAAGAACCCCTAGACCATTTACCACCCCTATACAATCCTACAGAAGGATCCAATAATCAAAATGGAATGGGGGAAACTAAAGAAGAGAGCAGTGAAGAAAATAATGCAGGAGGGGAGGATGATCCTGCAGAACCGTCTGCCCCCTCAAGAGGGGAAGTACAGAGGTCTCAGGCCACTGAATTGGATCAGATTAAAAGGGATGTTCAGAATTTCCCTTTGCTTTCCTTAAAGGAGGCTTCCGGAGGAAGAATGTTTCCCTTAAGAGAAGTACCCATGCCAGAAGCTCCAGGAGGAGCAGGATTTGTGAATGTGCCCCTGACCAGCACTGAGGTCTGGGAATTTAAAAAGGAAACAGAAGGTCAATCTGCCACCATTCAGCTATTAAACTTTCTAGGGGAAAAGGGTCTTTGAGTAACAAAAGCTAAGTTCCAGTTTGTGGAAAAGGAAGTAAAATACTTGGGGCATCTGATTAGTGAAGGGAAGAGAAGAATAAATCTGGAACAAATCTCTGGCATTGTAGCACTCACCCTTCCAAAAAAAGGTAAAAAAAAAGAGATAAGAAAGTTTTTAGGTTTGCTGGGGTACTGCAGACTATGGATTGGAAATTTTAGTCAACACGTTAAATTTTTATATGAAAAATTACAAGAAGAAACTGAAAAGTATGAGTGGACACAGGAGGAACAACAGCAATTTAAAGAGTTCAAGCACCAGTACTGTCCCTCCCCTCTTTGGAAAAGTCGTTCCATTTATATGTGAATTTTGAAACTGGGATTGCCTATAGTGTGTTAGCCCAGATATGGGGGGGAGGGGCAAAACCGACCAGTGGCCTAACTGTCCAAATTACTAGATCCAGTTTCACGAGGCTGGCCAACTTGTGTACAGGCAATAGCGGCCACAGCCTTACTGGTACAAGAGAGTAGAAAGCTGACCTTTGGAGGGGCACTAATTGTGTCTAACCCTCACGTAGTCAAGACAATTTTGAGCCAAAAGTCTGGTAGGTGCCTGACTGACTCCAGAATGAGAAAGATGAGAGAGAGTCTTTATAGATGGGTCATCATGATGCCTAAATGGAAAAAGTCACAGCGAATATGCAATAAGAGATGGCATACAGAATAGTGTAATAGAAAAAGGGAGACTCCCTGACATTTGGTTGGCCCAAACTTTTGAACTATATGCCTTTAAACGAGCCCTGGAATTATTAGGAGGGAAAAATGGAACAATATATAAAGACTCCAGATATGCGCTCGGAGTTGTCCATAACTTTGGGAAAATATGAAAAAAACCCCCCAAAACGGAGATTGGTTACCTCCAGGGGAAAGGAACTAGCGTATGAACAGTTAATATTGGAGGCACTGGAGGCCCTAAGTAAGCCAGAAGAGATTTCAATAGTACATGTAACTGGGCATCAAAAGCGGAACACTTTAGAAGATAGAGGGAGTAGGCTAACTGATGAGCAGGCAAAAGAAGCAGCACTCGAAGGAGGGGCTATTAGGATGCGAATTTTAATAACTGGTAAAGAATAATACTGGTCAGTCAAATTGCCAGTATTTGCAGAAGAAGAGGAGAAGTCTCTCCAAAATATGGGATGTAAAAACCCAAGAAGCTAAGTGGATCCTGCAAGATGGGAGACAAATGTTAAACAAAGCAGTTACCAGGGAAATAATATCCAGGCTACATTCAGAAACTCATTGGGGAGTTCAAGCTCCGTGTGATCAGTTTTTAAGAGGAATCAGAACTGCCCCAAGGAAAAATTTGGGTGTGTCTCCATATGAAATGCCCCTGTATGGAGTAGTAGAAAGAATAGACTCTGATAGGGGAACACATTTTACCTTCAAGGCCCTGCAACTGATATGTGCAGCCTTGGAAATACGAACATTAGCTCTTAGATACAGAGCTCCCGAAGGTAGAAAGGTGGAAGTAAGAGGGTGAACCAATCCCTGAGATCCCTTAGAACATGCAAGAGAACCAGGTGACCAGGCCCAGGCAACACGAGTTCACAAAAGGCAGGTCTTGCCAAACTAACCTGATCGCCTTCTATGATAAAGTGACTAGACTACTGGATGAGGGAAAGGCTGTGGATGTAGTCTTCCTGGACTTCAGTAAAGCCTTTGACACAGTTTCTCACAGCATTCTGCTTGAGAAATTGTCCGCCTCTGGCCTGGACAGGTGCACACTCTCCTGGGTGGAAAACTGGTTGGATGGCCGGGCCCAGAGAGTGGTGGTAAATGGAGTTTACTCCAGCTGGAGGCCAGTGACAAGTGGGGTTCCCCAGGGCTCAGTGCTGGGTCCAGTCCTGTTCAATGTCTTTATCAATGACCTAGATGAAGGCATTGAGTGCACCCTTAGCAAGTTTGTGGATGACACTAAGCTGGGTGGAAGTGTGGATCTGCTGGAGGGTAGGGAGACTCTTCAAAGGGATCTGACCAGGCTGGACCACTGGGCAGAGTCCAATGGCATGAGGTTTAACAAGGCCAAATGCTGGGTCCTGCACTTGGGGCACAACAACCCTATGCAGAGCTACAGACTAGGAGAAGTCTGTCTAGAAAGCTGCCTGGAGGAGAAAGACCTGGGGGTGCTGGTTGACAGCCGACTGAACATGAGCCAGCAGTGTGCCCAGGTGGCCAAGAAGGCCAAATGGCATCCTGGCTTGTATCAGAAATGGTGTGACCAGCAGGTCCAGGGAGGTTATTCTCCCTCTGTACTTGGCACTGGTGAGACTGCTCCTTGAATCCTGTGTTCAGTTCTGGGCCCCTCACCACAAGAAGGATGTTGAGGCTCTGGAGCGAGTCCAGAGAAGAGCAACAAAGCTGGTGAAGGGGCTGGAGAACAGGCCTTATGAGGAACGACTGAGAGAGCTGGGGTTGTTTAGCCTGGAGAAGAGGAGGCTGAGGGGAGACCTCATTGCTCTCTACAACTACGTGAGAGGAGGTTGTGGAGAGGAGGGTGCTGGCCTCTTCTCCCAAGTGACAGGGGACAGGACAAGGGGAAATGGCCTCAAGCTCTGCCAGGGGAGGTTTAGGCTGGACATTAGAAAAAATTTTTAACGGAAAGGGTCATTGGGCACTGGAAGAGGCTGCCCAGGGAGGTGATTGAGTCACCTTCCCTGCAGGTGTTTAAGGCACGGGTGGATGAGGTGCTAAGGGGCATGGTTTAGTGTTTGATAGGAATGTCTGGACTTGATGATCCGGTGGGTCTCTTCCAACCTGGTTATTCTATGATTCTATGATTCTATGACTATTTGCACGGAATATCTCAATCTCTTGCAGATTTAAGAAAGCATGGTTTGCTACCTCAAACAGCTCCCCTGGATTTCAGCCTGCATCAGATACAACCTGGAGACTGGGTCCTAGTGAAATCCTGGAAGGAGAATACTCTAGCCCCGACATGGGAAGGACCCTTTCTGGTACTTCTGACAATGGAAGCACCCATAAGGACTAAAGAGAAGGGGTGGACTCATGCCACTAGAGTGAAGGGACCAGTGGCCCCACGTTTGAGAGAGTGAACTGTGGAAGCAGGAGATGATCCTTTGAAGCTAACATTTAGGCGATAAGTCAGAATAATTCAAGAATGAGCAAAATTGGTTGGCGAAATCTGTAAGGACATTCACCTGTGTTAACCACAATGGAGGCTGGTGGTACTGTGGAGTGTGTTGGAAGTGGCAGCCCTGTGAAAATCTAAAAGGTGATTTCAGGTGTCACTAAGCCAAGGGCAAGACTGGGTTAGCCTCTATATTTGCCACCAAGAAGAATCTAGAACTCTGCTGTTGGCTGCAATCCAATAGGTCTTGATTGACGGAGATATATGCTATACCAGACCATGGCTTGCAATGGCTGCCTGGACTCTCCTACTTTGGGTTGTGCTCACTTCCAGTTGTACCCCAAGATCTCCAAAGGAATGTTCTAAATGTTACCAACGTCAACCTATTAGAGGAGCTTCCAGTCTTAGTTACCACACTCACATAAATAGGTATTGCTATGACTCGCGAAATTTAACCACTTGTAACTTGGGGAAAATACAATTGTGAGTAGGAAGAAACTTGGGAAAAGGAGGAATAAGGCTGGGAATAGGGTGACCTAAGGGATAAGAATGGATATGTTTCACCAAGGAAGGACATTGGGACATATAAAATCGCACATGTCCCAGTGCAGAAATGGAAGTCTATGTTAGATTCTGGATGGTGAGATTATCTCTTAGGGGTAGCTTGGTGGAAGGAAGTAGATTTCTTTTTATTATGATCATTTGCTGGGTTACTCTTTTTACCATGCCTTGTACCGTGTTTTATAAGACTAATAGAAATCCACGAGTGGCAGCCTCAGGCCAGAGTGAGATTGATCCAGAAAATTATGGTGTTGAAGAAAAGAGATCGGAAGAAAGAAGAACAAGATGAGAAATTATAAACAATATTGTGTAAATTAGAGCAAAGCTATGGGATTCAGCAAAAAAAATGTAATAAGTAAAAGGAGGTGAATTGTGAGAATTAATTGATAAGTTTTGCTGCAGCTGGTTTGTATGCTTTTGTGATGTGCAACTGTCTCGTGATGGGAGATGGGGTGTGGACAATCTCCAGACATAACTGGATAACCTAAATAAATATTCTTTGAGGACTTAAAACGTTCTTTGTCTAAAACTAGTATGTATACTGAAGGCAAATCCTGGCCAGCTTGCAGTAAGGAAAGATGTGATTGTAACAGGAGTTTAGCTTGTTTACTAGTCAAAACAAGGACAGTTCCCCAGCAGGAACAAAGAGCAGACCTGAGCTCACCAAGAGGAGACAATGAGGAAGGAGATAAGATAAAGAGCATCAGAGGATTCTGAAGACACAAAGAAACTGTGATGTACATTTGAGAGTGGGTGATTTGAGTTCTGTGTACGGTTAACCAATATTCCTTGAATATGTAACCAGCGTTTCTCAAAATCTGTATGAATATACATGTTTAACCAGTATAAAACTCCTGTAACCAGCCTTTGCATTATGCCTTTTTACAAGGGCATCCAATTCAGCACTGAATTGTAAGATAAAATTATTGCCTTTGCTTCGAAGACTTTGTCCTTTTTCTTTTAAATATATTACCAGTGAATGAGTTTTTCTCACATCTTTGACAACCACCATTTGGGGTAATTACCGGATAAGCTGTAGGAAGCATTATTCCTTCAATTAGCGCCTCTTTAATGAGTTCTCTCCATCTCTGACCAGGATCAGGAGGATCAGAGCGGTCAGTTTGAAGTGACTCAGGATAAGCTAGAGGCCATGCAATAGAATCAAGCTCAAATTGTTTCCTCAGTTCAGATTGTGGAACAGAGTCTTTACTACCTGACAAATGGTGTAATTGCTCTAACATTTGTGCAACTGCTCGGTTGTCTACCTGCTTGTCAAGTGCATCCTTCAATCTGTCTATAAATGCCATATACGGGTCATGCCTGTTTCAACTTCCTGACATCCGATATCTTTATAAGTGTTTGATAAGCCAAGAAAGCTGCACCTGTTGTAAAATCGCAATATTTATCTGTTGCAGTCCCTTCTGTAATGCCGAAACTGCCTGGGTTACAGCAGCAGTGGTGGGTGGCACCCCCCTCGACCCACCCCAACCCCCCCGTGGCGACAGTGGAACAGTTAGTACTTTCTCTACAGGTTTTCGAGTCTCCGGACTCCCGCGAACGAATCCCAGGAAAAGTTTGTAGTTGTTTAAGGTCACTGCACCTTCGTGGATGAACATAAATTCAAGTTCACTCAGGGGCTGCTGGCAGTCGCTGATGGCCCTGCACCAGTCTCCGAATATGGAATATCACTGTCCTTCTCTGCCAGAGGGATACTGGCTGGATCCGGTCCTCCAAAAAATTCTTTATCTCCCAACGGCAAGGCCAGAGGCGAGGAAAGATCCACTTGAGGAATATTGCTTTCAGTTTCCCACATATTTGCCTCAGCTGCCGACTGGAATATTTGAGCAACAGCTGTTGTTGCCTCTGCTGTCATAGTTTCTAACATCTTTTTAACAGTCCCTCGAGTTTGTGCAGCCTCAAATGCTTTGGAATCTCCCATGGTAATTGACTGCCATAAACCTCTCCCCAGGGATTCCCAAACAGTCAAATTGAAAACGTTACTAGGACACACGAAAAATTCCTTGCGCCATCCCCATATTAAAAGTCGGGACAGTGCCTCTGGGCTCAATTTCACACCCTGTTGAGTCGCAAGCTTCATCAAGAAGTCATGGACTGACTTTTCTTCCGCAGATGCTGCGATTCCCATGGCTGCTCACCTCAAGCGTGCTCACTGCTGGACCACCGTCCTCACCGGCTCTCTTCTTCTTTTTACTAAATACTACTGCAGCCCTTCCACCTGCCTTGTTGATCTCCAATTTGTAGAGTGTAGCTCCACACTGCTGACCTACCACGCTGTTCTTATCACACTGGTGATCTATCACACTGGTGATCTATCACATCTCTGGTCACCATTTGTGGGAGACTGAACCCATGCAGGTACCTGGACAAGATCACAGACAATCAATATGACTGGAAATCAAGTAGTTTATTTGCAAGCAAGCAAGCCTTATGTACTTTTCTGCTATCTTGCCTTGTGTTTATGTAATGCTTGGCTAAAGCCCAAAGTTTCCCTTAGTAGTTTTTGTACATGTAATTTTGCACGTAGACTGCCTTCTTGTTCTTTGTTCTGTGGTCACAGTGATAGTTTCTTGTTCTCACACTGTAGCCGCTTCTCGACCTTGATGCGTTCCAAACTTCTCTCTAGCAACCTGATAAGGTCACATCATTAGTCCAGCATACACTCCCACAATCCAGAAAAACCTTTGGTATGCTTCTTTTCAGGAACAAAGTGTGAAGACCTTATGGAAGAGTTGTTGTGTTGCCTCATCCAGCTCATTGTTGAAATTCTCCTCTTGTAAGGTGGCTATTTTCTTTTTTTTTTTTTTTTAACCTCCTTGTATAAACTGAGCATTTGAGAGGATATAAAACTTGGAGTGATGGGGTTATAATGTTTAAATACTTGTATTTGAATGTTCCATGTGATGGTGCAGTACTGATAATGATAACCTGCTGCCAGTACCAGCCCTGAATATTCTATTGGAAGAAGTACATGGTCACCATCTCACACCCAGTTCAAACCATCAACAGAAGTTATCCTGTTTTATTTTGTAAGAACTTTGATGTTTGTTTCAGGTACTTCTGTCAGCACACAGTTGTTGCTAACTTTTGGATACAAATGGTTGTGCTGATTGTACAGGGAAAGGTACACTGGAGGTGTCACTTCATCTCTGGGGGATGCAGCAAGTTGCAACAGAGTTCCTCTTCTGCAGTTGTGCAGGTTTTTGAACTGCATGTGCATTAAATAAGTAATTTAATACTAATATCTGAAATACCAGTGAATTGATGTCTGAAGAAGAGAGAAGAGAAATGACTAAGTAGAATGTTTCTGTAGGTCTTCAGATTTGTTTATGTGGCTTTTTGTCATGCATCTGCTGTATCCAAAATGTTGATTCCGTATCCCATTGGGATATGTGTTATAAAACATACTTCAGTATTACATGAAGGAGAACTTACTTCATTCTTTGAAAATAAAAATGGTTTTCCACACCTGTCCTGATAAATTTTAACTTCTTTTCTCCCCAAGACAAACCTTACAAATACAGCATTATCAGTACCGTTTGTGTTAAATTGTTTTCTAGTCTGTGCTTAAAAGGTAGTGCCCAAATAAATCAACCACCTCCCTGGGCAGCCTGTTCCAGTGCCTAATGACCCTTTCCATGAAATATTTTTTCCTGATGTCAAGCCTAAACCTCCCCTGGAGGAGCTCTAGGCCATTCCCCCTTGTCCTGTCCCCTGTCACATGGGAGAAGAGACCAGCACTCACCTCTACCACTTCCTTTCAGGTAGTTGTAGAGAGCAATAAGGTCTCCCCTCAGCCTCCTCTTCTCAAGACTAAACAACCCCAGCTCTCTCAGCCGCTCCTCGTAAGACTTGTTCACCAGGCCCCTCACCATCTTCGTCACCCTTCTCTGGACACACTCCACAGCCTCAAGATCCTTCTTGTAGTGAGGGGCCCAGAACTGAACACAGGATTCAAGGAGTGGTCTCACCAGTGCCAAGTACAGAGGGAGACCTGGACCTGCTGGTCACACCATTTCTGATACATTGGCCTTCTTGGCCACCTGGGCACACTGCTGGCTCATGTTCAGTCGTCTATTGACCAACTCTATTGTCCTTCTCCTCCAGGCAGCTTTCCAGTCAGTCTTCTCCTAGTCTGTAGCTCTGCTTAGGGTTGTTGTGCCCCAAGTGCAGGACCCGGCATTTGGCCTTGTTAAACCTCATGTCATTGTCTTCTTTACCAGCATAATATATTTAACAATGTGATAATGCCTTAACTAATGATTTTATTTATTTATTCCTTCTTGTCCTGTCCCCTGACACTTGGGAGAAGAGGCCAGATCTCTCCTCTCCACAACCTTCTTTTCAGGTAGTTGTAGAGAGTAATGAGGTCTCCCCTCAACCTCCTCTTCTCCAGGCTAAACCACCCCATTTCTTTACCTAGACAAGCATGAGACCTAAAGAGATTATTATTGTACATCAAGATGTCTCTGCCTTGAAACTAGTACGTTCGAGAAGTGCTATTACAGAGAGACTGTGAAGCAGGTCTGCCCTTCATGCAGGCTGCATGGCTGGAACACAGGACACGAAACCTGTGGTCTGGCTCTGCAGTGGTCTAAGGTAGCTTTTTGAGCACCCGGGTCATCTCTGTGGCTGCCTTTGTTGAAAGCTGCACAAGCCCAGTCATTGGAGCTGTCCATTTTATAGGCGTTTGGACTGCTCTCTTGTGTTCTGTTGTTCAAAGTGTAAGGTCCTTCACTTAGCTTTAGAGTGGGTATTGCTAGCAAGACTTATTGATATGAAAGGTAAATCTGGAATAATATAGATACTCTGTGTAACATTTAAAAGCTCTAGACTTTTTCTAATATTTTTAATCTCTAGAGGCAAGATTTGAATGCCAGTGAGGTGAAAACGTCAAAGCCACATGGTCTCAGATGGTGTAGGAATAGGTCTGGGAATATAAGGGTCTTGAATCCAACTGTCATTTTAATCCTTTTGAATAGTCCCTTTGGAGTAGTTCCATCATTTTTGTTTTCTCACTCTCATTCTGTCTCCTGGTCAAGAATACCCACTGCAGGGGGGATGCAGTAGGAAATGTTGGCTGATGCAGCATGGGGGGCGGGGAGCAGTCCCAGAAACAATCACAGGAGATTTAAATGGCCTCCGGGAATGCCAGTGACTGGAGCGCTGTGAACAGGAGTGGGCAAACAGGTGCATGTCACATCAGAAAAGCATGGCATGTCAGTTTGCGCAGGCAGGGTGATAGATGCACCGAGATAGATGTGATCACCACCATCGCAGTAGTGCTGCAATCGTCCGCACTTCACACAATACCAGGAAATGTAAAAGGACAATTGAGGTTGGCTTTACTGCCTTGTAATTAGAATGATTATCAATAATTTGGTTGGGAATCTTTGTTTTACCTGGGGTCATTGATGCAGACTTTACTGGAGTTATTCAAATTATGGTTTTGACATTAACATCTCCTGTATTCATACCTGCAGGAAGCTGCATTGCTCAGTTAGTTCCTCTTAAATCTTGTATG
Source organism: Clamator glandarius (assembly GCA_033459285.1). Lineage (NCBI taxonomy): Eukaryota > Metazoa > Chordata > Aves > Cuculiformes > Cuculidae > Clamator > Clamator glandarius. The sequence continues at coordinate 722,280 of JAUNZM010000566.1, read as the reverse complement.
CCAGTGACAGGAGCTGATGATCGCGGCAATGGAAGTTTTGGTTCTAATGGACAACCTCAAGTATATCTTACCTTAGACATACATAAGGCAAAGCCAGAATGTCAAATCGCAATGAGAGCCAAAACTGGTGAAATTAAGAGAGAAAAATGTTTATTGATACCAGTGCTGATGTAAATATTGTTTCAAAACAACAGTGGCCTTCTCACTGGCCTAAAGCGTCGATCGCCACTGGTGTTTTTAGACCTTCCCCAATCATGATTCCAGAACATTGGGAATTGTTAATTATTGATTTAAAGGATTGTTTTTTCACAATTCCGTTACATCCAGGAGATTCGAGAGAAAAAAGGAAAAAAAAAAAAAAAAAAAAGAAAAAAAAAGAAATACAAAAATCATCTCCATGGAATTACTTGGGGTGGCAATGTGCCATAATAAAGAATTTGTTTGACAATCGTACTAGTCCACCAGAAGAATTAGATATTTGGGGATGCTTGAATGCTACTAATGCCACCCGACGGGGAGGTTGGGTATCTTTTTTACCACCAACAAGCATGCAAAATACGAACTATTGGGGTACGCTAGATTCACAATTGAAGACGCAAGATGTACACGAGCAAACATATAGTAATTGCAATTTGACTAATAGCAAAGCAAAGGTATTACCACCAGGAATATTTCTCATTTGTGGTAATAGAGCATGGAACGGAGTCCCAAGCAATCCTAACGGGGGACCATGTTATCTAGGAAAATTGAGTTTGTTTCACCCTAATATAACTCAGGTAATAAAACTGGCAAAGGTAGCGTCATCGTCACGGTCTAAAAGAGAAATTCATGAGTTAGATTGTGAAGAAATTGGTGAACCAAAATTTTGGTCTAAGCTAAGAACTGTCGTTACCTCAATGCTTATGCCTGGAGTGGTAACTACTAAATTGATGACAGCCTTGAAACAAGTAGCCTGTTGGACCAAAGCCGAATTGAATTTGACATCTGACATTTTAGGAAAATTGACTCAAGATGTAGCCAGTGTTAATCATGCTGTGTTACAGAATAGAGCTGCCATTGACTTATTGTTGTTAGCACAAGGTCATGGTTGCGAAGAGTTTGAAGGAATGTGTTGTATGAACCTGTCTGATCATTCATCTTCCATCTTTAATGAACTTAAAGAAATGAAGCAGGGACTACATAAGTTAAAAGAAGAAGCATGGGGGCTAGAGTCTTGGCTTAAAACTTTGGGCTTAGGATCATGGCTGATTTCTTTTGTTCGTCCTATACTAACCGTATTATTAGTATTGTTGATAATGATGATTGTAACCCCATGTATAATTAAATGTTTTCAATCACAAATGAATAGAATAGCCAATATGGTGTTTGAAAAAAGAGGGGGAGGTGTTGGGGCCCTAGCGGTGCTAAAGGAATATGAGTCAGTTCGGTGATTGTCTTGAACAAGTTGCTGAGGTCACAAGATAAGGGACAATGTAACTAAGCAACCGACTTGGGGTCAGGAAGGTTAGGTGGAGTCAGAGCGTGTGTTTTGATAATGTAATTGGATACTAACCAATGGATTTAAAAGTAAAGAAGTAGTTATTAACCAATGATTAGATGACTAGCGAACAAAGCCTGTATGAGATGGTATATAAGTGTGTGCAGCCTGTGAAATAAACGGATTGAATCTGCATCATATTGATGTGTCTGTGATTCTTCCCGGGATCGCCACGGAACAAATGGACCCCGACAGTGACCCTCACTACAAGAAAGACATTGAGATTCTGGAGCGTGTCCAGAGAAGAGTGACAAAGCTGGTGAAGGAGCTGGAGAAAAAGTCTTACGAGAAGTGGCTGAGGGAAATGGGATTGTTTAGCCTAGAGAAGAGGAAGCTGAGGGGAGTCCTTATTGCTCTCTACAACTACCTAAAAGGAGGTTCTAGAGAGGTAGGTGATGATCTCTTCTCCCAAGTGATAGGTGATAGGACAAGAAGGAATGGCCTTAAGCTGCATGTGGGGAAGTTTAGATTGGACATTAGGAAAAATTTCTCCACAGAAAGGGTTATCAAGATCTGGAACAGGCTGCCCAGGGAGGTGGTTGAGTCACCATCCCTGGAGGTGTTTAAAAGGTGATTAAATGAGATACTTGGAGATATCATTTAGTAGTGGACAGGTATGGTTGGAGTTGATGTTCTCAAAGTTCTTTTCCAACCTAATGATTCTATGATTCTGTAGTGACTCCTCTTTCACCTTTCTGGTGGGCCCTCAGGAAGCAGGGAAATGAAACCTCGTTTCTGTATGATTTGAGAATTTTTGTATGAATCAACTCTTTTGGCAACTTTCCTAAATTAGAAAATAAGTTATGTTTTAACATTTTAATACTAGCTCTGGCTGGGTGAAAGTTCAGGAAAATATTTATACTGGGAGTGGATTTGGTCTGGTGGCTTGAGTTGAAATTCAGAGGTTTGTTTCTGACTCTTCAGCCTGTTTGCTCTGTAAGTGTGAAATAATTTAAGACTGCTCAGCCTCTGTTTGCTAAAGTATAGACATAGCTGCATTTCATGGAGTAATGAAAGTGTTTATAACACCATGTGCCTTCAGAGTGGTAATTGGAGTTCTTAGCTGAGATTTTCCTATATATTGCCTCTGCTTCATCTTGGTTGCTCTTTCACAGATCTCTCTCTCGGAGACAGGGAGCAAAGCTGAATGATCACACACACAGAATCACACAGAATCACTAGATTGGAAAAGACCTCCAGGATCATCGAATCCAACCATTCCTATCAACCACTAAACCATGTCCCTGAGTGTGGGAAACCTCGGCTAGAGTCAGAGCATGTGAGCTTAACATTCGCCTTGAATAGATGCCCATGTATCCTTGGAGAAGCTAGAAGGTACCAAGAAGAGCTGAGTAAACAAGATAAGGAAGCTGCCAGGCCGCAGGTGGAATCACCCAATTATGAAGTTACAACTGAGAAGGAGTTATCCAATTATAAACTGTTGGTCTCTAGCTAATCCAATCGGGCATGAACGCGCAGCACAAGAAGGGGTGAAAAAGTCACGTAAAATCAATAAAGATGTCCTTTTGCCCAGAACTTCTACGTGTCGTAGCTTATCCCACCGCAACATCTGGTGACCCTGATGTGATTGCAGCAATTGGACTGTAGACGGCAGACCAGAGGGCCATGAGGAATTGTACGGTGGACCGGAGAGCTGTGAAGAATTGGACGGCGTATCTGGAGAGCCATAAGAATCCCCAGCAAAGCTGAGCAGTGGAGGAGAGAAGAGAGAGTCTCCAGAGCTGCAAGCTGAGCGGTGGAGGAAGAGAGTTTCCAGAGCTGCCAGCTGACCAGCAGGGGAGGGAGTCTACAGAGCTGCTATTAGAAGCCAGCTAAATTTTTTTGAAAAAGCACCTGGATAGAGAAGGTGAGCTGCTGGGAGATATGGGAACTTCCTTAAGTAAGGAAGAGACAATGATCATTACTATGTGGAAAACGATCTTGCAAAAATGGTGAGTTAAGTTAGAAGAGTCAGTACTGGGAAAAATGCTCCTATAGAGTAAAGAACAGGGATATGAAGCAACTACCATTACTTCTTTTAGTGTTTGTGTCTGGAAAGACGTGGGCGATAAACTGTTTGACTTGGCTACACGGGGGGATAAAGCCACTGCAGCACTTTTATCCATGTGGTGTCTGCTTTATGAGACTCTGAATGATTTTAAGCTGCAGCGAGACCAGGCGGAGGGCATGCGCCTCCCGTGCTGCTCCTTTCAGAGGAACAGACTTCGGGGAGTAAACAAGCTATGAACGCAAAGGAAACAACCGGGAAAGTAAAGTTAGAAGGCGAAAAGAAAGTAGATTGCGGAGTATGCCCTAAAATTCATGAGTTGCCTTTTGACTTTTGCTCAGCATTCGAGCAAGAAACCTGGGATAGAATCGGAGTTCAAGTATGGGATCAAGCGACTTGGTTGGATAACATGGCTATTAAGTTGCTTGGTCCCTGGAGGAATGTTTTTGAAGTGCTAAAGACGTATGTATGTCGGCTCTAAAGAGCACAGCGATAATTCAGAGCCGAGTGCAGGACCGTCAACAACTGCACTAACCCCTCACTCTCCTGAACTGGCTGCGCTTAGCCCTGCACCCTCCGACGGTGCGGGCAACAACCCCTTCGATCCGGGTCCAAGAGACCCTGAGAAGGAGCCCGATCCATCTCGCCCCTGTCCCTCAGACCGATGGGCACTAGCCAGGAGGGAGGCACAGTGGCGCGGGGACCTTGAACTGTTGCAAGCTTTGCCTGTGATCTGTGCACCAGACGTCGGTCCGCGCTGGGAGCCAGTTGGTTGCAAAGTTATGGAGGAGATTCCAAAAGCTGCAAAAGAGAAAGTACTAACTGCCAAGACGCCCGGCCAAGGTGGGGCCACTGCCCTGGGCCACAGGGGGGGCAAGGAGGGGGGGCTTCCTCCCTCCCCACCCCAGCTCACGCAGCACTGCCTGGAGCGGCTGGAGCAGCCCCGGGTCATTTACAGTGCCCACAGGATGGTCCTTTGGGACCAAAGGGACTGCAACAGATCAAAATAAGAAGTGAACCTGCAACGTACAGTACTCACAGAGCAATGAAAAAAAAAATTAAGTGTTGTATGTGCCCGGTACCGTGTGTGATTTAAATATCCATAGCATCGAAAAAATTGTGGATCCAATAGTGATAACCAACATTGTATGAATGTATTCAGCTAGCTGAGAAATGAGTGGTCATATGTGTGTGTGTTTGAAGCGCTTCAGACATTTGTAAGACTTGCAACTTGGAAATACATCTCTGGGACCTTTCATCTCAAATGTCCACTAAGCCAGCAAACAGGTAGATTTACCTGGGGACTTTTTTGGAATTAAAGGCTCCAGAGGGTAGAATTTAAAAATACCTAACAAGACAAAATAAAACCACCCCATCCTTGCAGCTCTGTGTGTGTGTGCGCCACCCCTCACCCCGCTCCCTTTCTTTCTCCCTGAATGTGAAGTTTTTTTCTTTTCAACTCTTTCACCAAGCGTTCCAGAGGAGTTAAAGGTGTTGTCTCTCTAGGGGAAATGCCAGTTTGTGAGAACACTCCACATTCCAGTGTCCCTTATCAGATCATCAGCTGCTGGGCCCTGGCACAGACAACAGTGAATGGAGTTTTAGCAAAGGAATAGAAAGCCCAATTAATAACTTTTACAGCACAGAACTAATAGTGGAATTATATGCAGTGCTAAAAACCTTTCTCACACAGGTAAAAATGGACAATGGGCCAAGATGTATAAGTGATCACCTTAAGAATTCTTTTTTCAAAGCTAGGGAATACCATATGTCACAGGCGATAGTAGACCAAGCCTATCAGACGCTGAAGAATATGTTGTCAAATACAAAAACGGGGAATGATGGGTAAAACACCGCAGAACAGATTAGGGAAGACACTATATGTACTGGTTTACTTAAATGTGCGAGAAAATCAGGGAATAGAGCAATCACCTATAGTAAGGCATTTTTTGTCTTTACAAACAGAGGGTCAGCAGGAAAAAGTCAAGGTACTATTAAAATCTTTGAAAACAGGCCGATGGGAGGGACTATATCATTTATTAACCTGGGGAACAGGGTATGCTTGTGTTTCCACAGACAGAGGCTTGTTGCATCTCAACAAACACCTCCCTGTACTGGACTCTCGCACCACTCTGGCGAGGACCATTGAGACACAGACTCTAATATAGAGGAAGCTCAAAATGGCAACTCACACACATACAGCTGCAAGGTCAGGCAGTTTTTGTATGTTTTGCTAGGTATTTTAAACTTTTTCCTTCTGAAGCCTTCCATTCCAAAGATCCCCAGGTAAATCTACCTGGTTGCCGGCTTAGTGGAAGTTTGAGATTGAAAGGTCCCAGAGATATATTTTCAAGATTAATCAAAACCAATTTGTAAGTCTCACAAATGTTTGAAGTACTTCAAACACACACACACACAAACACTCATTTCTCAGCTAGCCGTATACATTCATACAATTGGTTAACACTATTGGATCCACACTTTTACAATGCTACATGGTACCGGGAACATACAACACTTAAAATATGCACATGCATTATCCAATAAGGCTTATATCGATTTCACATATGGTAAAGCCCTTTTCTTTTTTTTTTCTTTTTTTTCTTTTTTTTTCTTTTTTTTTTTTCTTTTTTTTTTTTTTTTTAATAGAGGAAAAGTCATTCTCCAAAGATCTGTAGTCGGCTGTGGTACGAAAAGGGCACACATTTGCCCTACTGCACGAACTGCTGGCAGATATAGGCACATCTAAGTCAAATTAAGTCAAATTTTCATATTTTATTTTCATGTTTCCCCTTTTTTGTTTTAATAACACATTTTTCAAACTTGAATGGCTATGCTTCAAGCGTAGCAAAGCAGTGAGTCCAACATTGACAGATATCTCACCCCTTTTCACTAGCACGAGCAGAGGCACACATAGCACCCGATAATGTATTTATGGATACGTGAACATAACGTAAGCGGCCAAAAGGAACATGATGTGTTACATCTGTTTGCCAAATCTCATTTGAATGAAGGCCACGGGGGTTAATACTTTCATGTTTAGGTAATGGAGTCACACACTGGCACTCAGGACATGCCCAAATTATGTCTTTTACTTGGGAAAGATGTGGGAGACTGAACCTGTGCAGGTACCCTGGACAAGATCACAGACAATCAATATGATTGGAAATCAAGTCGTTTATTAGAAAGCAAGCAAGTCTTTTGTACTTTTCTGCTATCTTGTCTAATGTTTACGTAATGCTTGGCTAAAGCCCAAAGTTTCCCCTAGTAGTGTTTGTATAAGTAATCTTGCACATAGACTTCTTGTTCTCGCGCTGTAGCTGCTTCTCGACCTTGATGTATTCCAAACTTCTCCCTAACAACCTGATAAGGCCACATCGTTAGATCAGCATACATTCCCACAGAAAGAGTATTTTTAAATTGTTTGCTTAGACCCACAGCATTTTGATGAAAAAAGAATGTGAGGGTCTTGCATAATCAAGGGTTGAAACAGCTGCTGTGAAGGAGTTTGCTATTGCATTGCGTTCAGCAAGCAGGCCAGGCAAAGAGGTATGGGAGGGAATGTGAGTAATAAAGGAAACCTAATTTGGTTTTGAGATTAATGAACATTAGAAAAAGGTGTTTATGATCTATGTCCTTGAGAAAGGGAAAAGGTAGTTGTTTTACAGCATTTACTACATATTCTGAGTCACTGACAATACTGAGGCGTTCTTCTGAGATGTCTAAAGCATGTAACACTGCACCTAATTCTACTAATTGAGTTGATCCTTCAATTCGTAACACAGAGTTGTGCCATTCATCACTTTCGCACTAAACCACCACTATTACACACTTGGTGTAAACACATTAACTTCAAAACTTTCCTCTCTCTCTTCATGTACATTTTCCACCACTAATCACACTTTCTATTAAATTACTGTAAATTTTCTCTCTGCCAATTAGGCAGGTGTTTAATATTTCTTACATTATTGAAACACATAACACACACAAAGCCTGTGCATATTGTCCCCCAATTACACACAATAATCACTGGGGTGCTCATTATTTTAACCCAAATAAAATTGCTCATAACTCAGTATCCCCCTACAGAGAAAACAGGGTTAATTTCTACAATCCCAGTGAAGCAGTGAAGAAGGACAGAGAGGAAAAGGAGGGGCATTCACACACACACACAGAGCTGTGGTTTTTTTTGGTTTTGTGGGGTTTTTTTTTTGTTTTGTTTTTCTTAATGTTTGCGTATTTGCCAAATGTTCTCAAGATTTAAACTGTTTCTGCTGGCCACCATCTTTTTGTCAGAATTAGCCAAATTTAAGTGTGCGCTTTGTAACTTTTCAAAACCCCATCTAAGGGCATCTCCTTTTTCATGTCATGTATTTTAACATTTTGCCCGCTGCAGCCTTCCAGTCCAAAGCTCCTAGGTGAATTCACCTGTTTGCTGACTTAGTGGACATTTGAGCTGAAAGATTTCAGAGACCTATTTCTAGGGTCCCATCTGGGCTAAACCCTGGATTCATAGTGTTTCCAAAGAGCAGGAGGACATGGGATAAAGAAACTATTGACCAATTACGCCTTTACCCATTTCCGAATCCTGAAGTATTCTTCACATGCTGTCTGTGCAACAGCTAATTTGGTGATGTTCCAGGCAAGCCACCTCTTTTCTTCTGGCCATGGACCCCTTCTGCAACTCAGCAAAAGTTACCACACAAATCCATTCTCTTAGACCCATAATTTTAGGCGTGCGCATGTGTCTCTAAGTCATCCAATGAAGGGATGTTAGTGTGCCCTCCCTCCTTGTTGTCTCCTTGGGGAGCTTATCTTTCCACCTGGGGGGGGAGGGGAGGAACTTTACTGCAGGGCACCGTAACAAGTCCATGATATCGACCATGCTAGTAAGAGATTAGATCTCGCAACAGGGCTGAGGATGGGAGTGTTATACATTCTGCAGGAACTTACACAAAACCATCATTGGCATTATTATGCCAGATGTTTCGATCCCATACTGCTCATCATGACTTGTGGCAATACTGTCCAGTGATATCTTTCCATGGGTTTGAAATTATTTACAGCAGGTGCTGAAAAAGCAAAATACTTAGTCGTCTGGATGTAGAGGGATTGCAAAGAAACAATCTTTTAGATCTGTCATAAAAAGGTACCAATCAGCAGGTAACAGTTGGATTCAGTAGTCTGGGCTGTAAGGCACCCATCAGCTGCAGTACTGCTTTTATAGATCTTAAATCATGCAGTAATCACTATTTCCTGATCTTTTTATGAATGATAAATATGGAATTATTCCATGGACTATTAGATTGAACAATATGTACAGCTTCTAATAATTCTGCTGCTAAATGTTGCAGTTGAACAAGTTTTTCCCCTTTAAGAGGCCACTGATCAACCAAACAGGTTTAACAAACAGGAGAGTTTGAGCAGGGGCTTTAGGTCAGTGACCTTTAAGATAAATTTGTTTCTGTAGAAGCGATAGATACATTCCATTGCTTTAGTAAAACTCTTCCCCATAAATTTATCAATGTTGGCATTGCGTATGGTTGAATCCATGCTCGTGAATTTTTTGGTCCTGTCACTGGTAATAGTTTGGCACTCTTCATAGGAATTTGTATCCCACCTATGCCTGTAACAGTAGTGAAAGATACATCGAGAGGCCACTGAGGAATCATTCAGTCTGAGAAATTATAGAAACATCAGCTCCAGTACTCAACAATCCTGTAAATGTCTTTTCCTGAATGTTAATTCCAAGTGTAGGATGAGGGAAGAGGGTAACAAAATAATTTGTGTAACCTTCTGATTTATTGGTATGTAGCGCGGGACTTGAAAGGCAGCTAGCATTATCTGTATCTGACCTATATAGTCTGAGTCAATAATTCTCGATGACAAAAAAACTTTTTTTTAAATACTCAAACACCCTACAATCAGTCCTACATATCCCATCGATACAGGTCCACATGTATTAGTTCCTACAGTTTGAAATTTATGTGGTTGCAAAGGAATTACTTTTGAGACAGTTGCCAGATCCAATACGGCACTGCCTGTTGTAATGGCTGAAAGGTCAGAGATTATTTATCTATCATAAGTGAGGCATGGGCATATTGTACAGGAGCATTCCATACCCTGTTGGTTTGAGGGGCACTGGGCTGTGCGCCCCTCTGCCCGTTTCCAGAGAGGAGTTGCCCATTTTTGTCAAATTTAGCTTTGCATTGATTAGCCCAATGACATCCTTTCTGACATCAGGGAAAAGCTGTGTAGGTTTTTTATTTTTAGGCATCTGCCACTTGTAAGGACAGTCTCTGCTTATGTGTCCTTGTGTTCCACAATTAGAACATTTAACAGTGTTCTGATTAATTTGCAATTGAGATAATGCAGCAGCAAGAAATGACACTCTGCAAATTTCAATACCAATGTTTTGACGTACTTTAATATAATCTCCTATGCCAGTTGCTTTTCCTTTCACTGCTTGACAGTGACTGTTAGCATTTTCAAAAGCAAACTCTTCATGACATGGGGTGTGTGTGGGGGGGGGGGGTGTCTGTATTAAGGGGGAATCCCTGTTTTGGACGGGGGTCACTGTCACTGGAGGTCTCTATGGGAGCAACGCCAAGTATATGGAAGATTAATTGGGACTAAGATAAAGCATGAAGCTGGTACCAACCATATCAGAGAAAAGCATTATTAAAAAGACCAGGTGTTCCAAACTAGACACAAAAGATGACGCATCTTGAATGGGTGAGAAGGTCAGACTGGAGAAAACTGCCTGGGAATAAGTGAATTGGAGATATGACTGAGAACAGTCACGAGAGTGTGGAATAGACAAAACCAAAAACATCCTGTTTGTCTGAAGGTTGGAAAACTGAGGAACTGTAAAATGATCTGCCTGAATGAAAGAAGCCAATGGTAGTAGTAGTAGTACTTTCTTAATGTGACTTCTGTATGCCGTGCTGTTTAAAAGAATATAGAGAAGTCTGTGAGATCTGCATCTCGCCCATCGCCGCAAGGGTCTCTGTTTCGCTCTTCCATAAAGGGATCAGTAGGTGCTGTAGGCAATGTAGGAGTTAACAGCAGTGGAGGTGGGAGTTTTGACAGAGCAGGAGGGAATATTTCTAAGGGCTGAGGAGGTAAAGGTAATGGAGGGTATAAGTCCAGTTCCTCCTCAGGGTTAACCAGCTTGGGATCAAAAGGGTCTTCAGTTTCTGAGCAATTTGGGGCTTTTCTAAACTGATCACGTATGTTTTTGGCTTTCATCTCTATCTTTTTTAACAATAGTCTCTGATGGTTTGAGATGTCCTAATGCAGAGTATAAGAATTACCATGTCACAAGAACAGAATCAGGGATTTGAGCACCTGATGATTTACGTGCCTGTAAACATCCCCCTACTCGCTCCCAAATAGTGCTATCAAAAGAACTGTCTGCCAGGAACCAGTCACAATGCTCTTTTACCAGTAATCATAACTGTGTTAAATGTTTTTCAGTTTCTCTATAGCCAGCAGCATACAATACATGTTGTGGTACTTTCAAATATATCTTGTGCCATTGCAAAAGTGTTTGTCCCATTGCAATACGATCCCGTAGCTTACCTGTTCAACAGGTGCTACTGCTCCTATTTAAGGAAAGTAGCCACAAAATTTCTGAAAAAATGAAGAACTCGCCCTTCGGGTCGCACATTTACCCAGAAGAGGCTCACATGGGGCACCTTTCAGGATATGCAGACCTCGCAGTTTTCTCTAAGCATATTCTTTTAATCAGCATGGCATACAGGAGTCAAATTAAGAAAGTACACTCTGACTGCTCTTGTTCAGGCAGATTTTTTTTTATACAGATTTTTGGTTCCTGAACTAAGGAGACAAACAGGATATTTTGTTTTGTCTATTCCACACTCTCATGACAGCCATATCTCCAATTCACTTATTCCCAGGTGTTTTTTTCCAGCCTGGCCTTCTCACACATTCAAGATTCGTTATCCTGTGTGTCTAGTTCAGAACACCTGGTCTTTTTAATAATGTTTATTCTGATATGCTTGGTACCAGCTTCATGCTTTATCTTAGTCCAAATTAATCTCCCATATACTTGGCATTGCTTCCACAGGTCATTAGAAGGTTTCATATTTAAATCTTACAGCCCAGACTTCAGTAAAACTATTTTGAAAGGAATTTTCATTTTTTGAGTGTAATTTCATTAACTTCTTAAAACACTGTTAACTTGTCAGGATTTCTTTTTTTTTTTTCAACTATGGGTCTTTTCCTGTAACGTTGCAGTGTGATGAACCTTCCTGTGGTACAAATAAATAGCAGCCCCTTGAAAGACTGCATAGCACACATTTGCAGAGTTTTAAGCTGCAATAGTCAAGATATTTATGCATTTTTGGCAGGATGCCATTCATCCTCTTTCAACTTTAAATTCCATGCAGACAGATGTTTGGAAAGTGTATCTGTTGTTTGGCTTGACAGAATTTCTACTTAGTGTATGAGAGAGGTACTGTTCTGGGCAGAAGAGATTCCAGGGCAGGCTTCACCAATGTGGACAGAGCAACTGTAGGCAGAAGAGGGGTAGAGCCTCAGTATTTGTGGGGTTTGGTGATGTTTAAAACTCTGGACTGAAGGAACTGTGGATTTGGGGCAAAACGTGGAAATTTTGGGAGAAAAGGCAGCATGTGGTTTAAGAGATCAAAATTGGGAGCAGCAGATATCTGACCACTGGAGAGAGGCATGGGAATTTAGTGGCTGGGAATCTAGGGCAATGGGATGAGTTGGAGGGACACTGGTTAGAGGAGACTGGAGTTCACTGTAACAGTCCTTGTCTGTTCACTTCTGAATTCTGGATGTGAGGGTGATCTGGCTGCGACATCTGTCACCCCATTGATCGCCAGGGTTGATTTGACTCATCTGGCTGACTAGATGGGTGTCCCCTTCCTCCCTCACCACTCCATGTGCGTCCCTCATGAAGCTGTACACTAGGTTAAAGAGGACGACCTTTCCCGATAGAGGCGAATCGTTCATCGGTCCAAGGGTATATGGTACCTGCGCTCCCCTGCTGGAACCTCCAAACAAGCTCAAGGTCCATTTGTAGGAGAACGTAGGGTAGTCAAGCTTCCAAGTCTGCAGACACATCCAAGTGAGGCACCGCACGGGGCAGTCTGCCATTGTTTCAGTCAACACGGGTTCATGAAAGGCAGGTCTTGCCAAACAAACCTGATGTCCTTCTATGACAAAGTGACCCACCTACTGGACGAGAGAAAGACTGTGGATGTAGTCTTCCTGGACTTCAGTAAAGCCTTTGACACAGTTTCTCACAGCATTCTGCTTCGGAAACTGTCAGTCTCTGGACTGGACAGGCACATGCTCTCTTGGGGGGAAAACTGGTTGGATGGCTGGGCCCAGAGAGTTGTGTAAATGGATTTAACTCCAGCTGGAGGCCAGTTACAAGTGGGGTTCCCCAAGGCTCAGTGTCCTGTTCAATATCTTTATCAATGACCTGGATGAAGGCACTGAGTGCATCCTAAGCAAGTTTGCGGATGACACTAAGCTGAGTGGAAGTGTGGATCTGATGGAGAGTAGGGAGGCTCTTCAAAAGGATCTGAACAAGCTGGACCACTGGGCTGAGACCAATGGCATGAGATTTAACAAGGCCAAATGCCAGGTCCTGCACTTGGGGCACAACAACCCTGTGCAGTGCTACAGACTAGGAGAAGTCTGGCTAGAAAGCTGCCTGGAGGAGAAGGACCAGGGGGTTTTGGTCGATAGCCGACTGAACATGAGCCAGCAGTGTGCCCAGGTGGCCAAGAAGGCCAAATGGCATCCTGGCTTGTATCAGAAATGGTGTGACCAGCAGTTCCAGGGAGGTTATTCTCCCCCTGTACTCGGCACTGGTGAGACCGCTCCTTGAATCCTGTGTTCAGTTCTGGGCCCCTCACCACAAGAAGGATGTTGGGGCTCTGGAGCGAGTCCAGAGAAGGGTGACGAAGATGGTGAGGGGCCTGGAGAACAAGTCTTATGAGGAGCGGCTGAGAGAGCTGGGGTTGTTTAGTCTTGAGAAGAGGAGGCTGAGGGGAGACCTTATTGTTCTCTACAACTACCTGAAAGGAAGTGGTAGAGGTGAGTGCTGGTCTCTTCTCCCATGTGACAGGGGACAGGACGAGAGGGAATGGCCTCAAGCTCCTCCATGGGAGGTTCAGGCTGGACATGAATTTCCACTTCTAAAGATCCCACGACTACAGTGGTAATGTGCAACGACTACTTGTTACCGATGTGCCCCTTATCTTCATGTTTTCCTTCTTTGCTTGTTCATCTTATGCATTCTTTTCTTACTATCCCACGGGTCTTGGTAACGATTCCAAGGTCTCAAGCTAGCAAGTATGAGAGCATCGGCTGCTTGCTCTGTGCTTGCTGCTGATACTATGCATACGCGAGGGCATCGGCTGTATTACCCTGCATATGCGCGGTGATGGAATCTTCTATGCCCGCATCTCCTCCTTCTTTGTTTACAATCATCACAGCCTTCAAAGAACTATCAATTGCTCGTTGTACAATTCGCAGAAAACACGGTAAACACATGATTATGCATAGAAATACCTTACAACAGATGCACAGAAATATACTAATACAAAGAAAAGTGATATTGATTAAAGCTTTTAGCTAGCTCTTCAATCCCTAGCCACCAAACAAGTTTTCCAGCCTAAAAAAAACATCATCCATCTTCAAACCCCCTTCAAACCATCCATGAGTGCCGTTACAGTCCCATAAATCGACCGAGAATGGCCCCCCAAATTCACTTAACACACTCCTTCAAATTCACATAACCATGTCCATTTTCTAGCAACAAAAGTCAACTGCCACACAACCCTGCAGCATTGCGTATCCTGCAGAATCGATGTCACCCGCCAGCCGTGCCAGAATCTCCGATGTTTTGCTCCTGGAAGAAACAGGCCTGCTGCAATTGTCTCCTCACGTTTCCACAGCTGCACACCATCATTACAGTCCCTGGTGAACGCATGCAAAGATTGTCCCCTTTTCCGATGACTCAAACCAGAATGATCAAGTATCATTGATGTATTAGATGTAAGCGTGGTTAATCGTGCTAGGACACACGGACCTCCCATAATGTTCGATGGTAAATCTGCCCAAGCTTGATCACCACACACTCATTGGCACACAAAAAATTGTCTGATTCAGAGTTTTTGCTAATAACATCCAAATATTCTTACTGCAGATAGGAGGAAACAAACCTTTCCCTTTCCCCAGCATTACTGCTGTCCAAGTTAGAATCGCTGTCATCTTCATCATGATTACCATCTCTGTTCAAATATAGACGGACACACTGCACTAGCATCCACTTGGGTCTTTGACCTGTGGAAACACAAGCATATACTCGACTCCATGTTCCCATCGGACTGATTCCAAAGATTTTAGCAATACCTTGTCTCCTTCCTTGTTGAGTTGTTGACCCTCTGTTTGTAAAGACAAAAAATGCCTTACTGTAGGTGGTTGTTCTACTCCCTGATTTCCTCACACATTTAATAATTTAATACATATAGTGCTTTCCCTAATCTGTTCTGCGGTGTTTCACCATTCATTCCCCCTTTTTGTTTTAGTAATATACTGTGATGCCGTTCAAAGGCTCTTACCACTGCATATAATTCCACTATTTGTGTTAATCCTTCTATTTCATGCACTTAATTTGCCCACTGCCTGTTTTCTTTCCACATTAGTTCTGCTCTGCCTGTTTTTCCTGAGCCATCAGTAAATACTGTAATGCCATCAACTTGTCGCTCTCTACATAAGGGCTTCTGTTCTATTTGTAATGTCTGTAAAGAGGAAAACAACTTATGACTTGGTAAGTGGATATCAATACTTCCTGAATAGTCTGTTAAGGCTACTTGTAAATTCAAATTCAAACTATTTGCCATGTACCACACAACATATTACTTTGTCATCGTGACATAAATTATTGTTGGGTCTTGGCCTAATAGCTGAACACTTCTTTTTCTTCCCTTGGTGGTTATCACTGTAATCATCTCAAACCTAGTTACTATTGTTTTCTGAGGTTAATGTGGTAAAAATATCCACAGAACAATTCATAATGAATCTTTTGAATTTTCCTCTATTCATTGGCCTAATATCCCATTCACCATTGTAAAAGCCCAGCAGTTGCTGATCTGATAAGGGACACTGGAATGCAGAGTGTTCTTCACAAATTGGCATTCCCCTAGAGAGATAAAATGGTTAACTCCTGTGGTTGGCTCAAGAAAGAGCTGAAAAGAAAAAAAAACCTTCACATTAGGGAGGAAGGGAAGAGAAGGGGGGGCACTCACACACACCATTTTGTTGTTGTTGTTGTTTGTTTTGTTCTGTTTTGCTAGGTATTTTAAAATTTTACCCTCTGCAGCCTTTCACTCCAAAGGTCCCAGGTAAATCTACCTGTTTGCTGGCTTAGTGGACATTTGAGTCTGAAAGGTCCCAGAGATGTATTTCAATGATTAACCAAAATCAATTTGTAAGTCTTACAAACTTTTGAAGCACTTCAAACACACACACGCTTGTTTCAAAGCTAGCTCGATATACCCATACAATGTTGGTTATGACTAGTCGATAATAATAGCATGAGTTGTTCAGTACTGGATGCACAATTTTTCAATGTTATGGATATCAAAACTATATATGGTACTGAGCATATGCAACACTTAAAATATACACTCTATGATACAGTGAGCTTGTCATTGCTGTAATATTGTGTCAATTTTATTAAGAGCTTTAGTTGCTTCCCGGGTAAGTTGTTGTGTGGATTGTAGATCAGGATTACCTTTCAACAAATCAAACAAAGGTTGTAAATTGTCACTGGTAATTCCCAATAGTGTTCTTATCCAATTAATGACCCCCAAAACTTTTTGCAAATCATTTAATGTTCGAACATTTTAGGTGCACTGCCTGTAGCTCAATATGGCTGTCAAATATTTTCCTTCCCAAATATTTCCATGGCAAGGTTTGTTGAATTTTTTCAGGAGAAACTTTCATGCCTCATTTTTCTATGGTCTTTTTTACACTTTTTACAACTTCTTCCAATTGAGTCATATCAGATCCTGCAACTAGTATATCAACCATATAATGATATATTAGTATATTCAAGTCTTTACATTGAACTCTGACCTCAGACAATAAACTGCTACATAGGTTTGACAAATTGTGGGGCTATTTTTCATGCCCTGTGGTAATACCACCCAATGATATCGCTTTACCAGTTCTTGGACGTTATTGATGGTACCGAGAAGGCAAATCATGGAGTGTCCTTTTCATCTAATGGAATGGTAAAAACCCAATCTTTTAAGTCTGTCACCACTATATACCACTTAGCTGGAATCATTGTAGGTGAAGGTAGCCCTGGCTGTAATGTTCCCATATCCTCAATTACTTCATTAACCTTTTGCAAGTCATGTAATAAATGCCATTTACCAGATTTCTTTTTTATCACAAATGCAGGTGTGTTCCAAGGACTATTAGTCGGGACTATATGTCCTTGATCTATTTCCTCCTCCACTAACTTCTGCAATGCACCCAGTTTTTCACTAAATAGGGGCCACTGCTCGACCCATACTGGAGTATCTGATTTCCATGTTAAAGGTATGGTTGGGCGCTTTCCTGCGGTGGCCCTGATAAAAAATGCCCGTTGTTCATGGTTCCAATACCTATTCCCATTGCACTTGACACATCTCTCCCCCACAAGATTAGTGGAACATGCACAACTAAGGATTGCACTACAGCCATTTTACCATCAGGTCCCTCGATTTGTATGCAGTTTACACTTTGAAATGATGTAGTGGTCCCGCTTATTCCAGATAAAGGCATATTTACGGCTTTTAATGGACAGGTGTCTGGCCATTTTGCATGAGATATCACTGTAACATCTGCTCCCATATCAATCATGCCATCCAAGACAATATGTTCTGGCTTTCTCCCTTTTAAACTTAATGTGCACTTCAACATAGGATGCTGAGTTTGTAAGGACTGAATCCAATGTACTTCAGGGACTCCCATAAACATACCCCCCTTTTCGGTAACCCTGAAGGATCCTGATGTACCAGTCAGGGTCAAAAATTACCCCATATCCCCCGAGGGAAGGGGGGGATTAAAGCCAGAAATTGAAAGGCTTTTGAGTAAGGGACTTTTAGAACCTTGTATGTCCCCCTATAACACACCCATTTTGCCAGTAAAGAAAACAGATGGATCATATCGGCTAGTACATGACTTGAGAGAAATTAATAAGAAGACAGTAGCTCGTTTCCCGGTAGTAGCAAATCCTTATACTTTGTTAAGCAGGTTAGGACCTGAAAAACAATATTATAGCGTAATTGATTTGAAGTATGCATTTTGGGCATGTCCACTAGATGAAGAAAGTAGGAATTATTTTGCATTCGAATGGGAAGATCCAGACACACACAGAAGGCAGCAATTGCGATGGACTGTCCTTCCACAAGGATTTACGGAATCCCCAAATCTATTTGGACAGGCCTTGGAGCAGATTCTGCAGGAGTATCAAACAGAGGAGGGGATGGTACTTATCCAATATGTAGACGACCTTTTAATCGCGGGGGAAGCAGAGGACGAGGTGCGGGCGGAAAGTATTAAATTACTTAACTTTTTAAGTACTAAAGGGCTCAAGGTATCCAGGGCAAAACTGCAATTTGTAGAAGAGGAAGTAAGGTATCTTGGGCATTATTTAAAAAAGGGTGAGAAGAAAATAGACCCTGAAAGGGTGGAAGGGATATTATCTATGCCACCGCCAAGAAGTAAAAAAACTAATTTGGCAACTGTTGGGCCTCACGGGTTATTGCAGACAGTGGATCGAAAAGTGTAGCACTAAGGTTAAGTTTTTATACGAAAAATTGGGCCAGGAAGGGCTAGTAAAATGGGATGAGGAAGACGATAAACGACTACACACCTTACAACAGGATCTGGCCAACGCTCCGGTGTTGAGTTTGCCTGATTTAAAAAGACCCTTTTATTTATTCGTGAATACCGATGCTGGGTCAGCCTATGGGGTTCTAACTCAGGAATGGGCAGGGAAGAAGAAACCCATTGGATACCTGTCAAAATGATTAGATCCCGTAAGCAGAGGTTGGCCCACTTGTTTGCAAGCCCTAGTGGCCTGCGCTTTATTAGTAGAAGAAGCTAACAAGATCACTTTTAATGCAGAGTTGAAAGTATTATCCCCCCATAATATTCGGGGAATACTGCAGCAAAAAGCAGAAAAGTGGATAACGGATGCCAGTCTTTTAAAGTACGAAGGGATCCTTTTGGATTCTCCAAAATTGACCCTAGAAGTAACAAATTTGCAAAACCCGGCCCAATTCGTATACGGGAAGCCTGTTGAGGGAGGGTTGACCCATGAATGTCTATCTACAATAGAAACACAAACCAAAATATGACCAGATTTAGACGAAGAAGAACTAGAGGAAGGAGACAAGTTGTTTGTCGATGGATCTTCACGAGTGGTAGATGGAAAAAGGGCTTCAGGTTATGCAATAGTTGGAGGAGAAAGGCTGACAGTCAACGAATCCGGCCCATTAAGTAAAACATGGTCAGCGCAGGCCTGTGAGTTGTATGCTGTATTACGGGCATTACAACTATTAAAAGATAAAGTGGGAACCATTTATACGGATTCAAAATATGTGTACGGAATCATACATACCTTTTGGAAAATATGGGAGGAGCGTGGACTAATTAACTCCCAAGGAAAGGACTTGGTTCACCAGGAATTAATCAAGAGACTATTGAAGGCTCTGAGGGGGCCTAAGAAAATTGCGGTAGTCCATCTGAGGGGGCATCAAAGGGGACTAGACTTTAGGAGTAGAGGAAACAATGCAGCTGATCAGGAGGCTAAGAAAGCTGCACTGTTAACATTCCAACACGTGTCCTCCAAACACAGAAACCCAATGGTCGAAAGGAGAAAATGTGAAATTTGTGGGGAAGGTCTGCAGAATCTTCCTTGCTATATCTGTTGGAAGGACTGGGGCGTTGATGCTATAGAATGTGCCTGTCACAATCTACAGGCAGACCATTGCATACACCACGGAAAAATATGGAGGGTATATAGTTTTACTGCACAAGAGAAAGAGAAGATGAGGAAAATGGGCTTAAAAGAGGATACCAAAGGGGACTGGCGACGTCCAGAGGATAACAGGACTGTATTGCCCAAGTCTGTGGCTGCAGACATTATGAAGAGAATACATAGCAAAACACACTGGGGAGCACAAGCGTTAGTAGACCAGTTCGCGACAAAACACATGTGTATTGGTATGAACGATTTGGCTAAGCAAATAGTGAGAGGATGTGTCACTTGTTTAAAAGTAAATAGGGCAAATCTGAGGAAACCACTAATGGGAGGGCGGCCCACAGCCTACCGGCCCTTTGCGAATATCCAGCTAGACTTTACAGAATTACCAAAGGTCGGAAGGTATAAATATTTATTAGTGATGGTGGATAATCTAACTCATTATGTAGAGGCATTTCCTACAGCAAGAGCGACAGCACAGATAGTGGTCAAGACTCTCTTGGAACAGATAATTCCCAGATATGGGGTCATGGAGACCATTGACTCGGACAGAGGACCTCACTTTGCCTCCAAAATAGTAAAGGAGACCATGATAAAAATGGGGATACAATGGGACTACCATACTCCTTGGCATCCCCAAAGTTCTGGCAGGGTAGAAAGAATGAATGGAGAGATTAAAAAACAATTAACCAAACTCATGATTGAAACCAAACTATCATGGGTAAAATGCCTACCATTGGCATTGCTGAATATTCGGACACAACCTAGATCCGATCTAGGAATATCTCCCTTTGAAATGTTGTATGGGATGCCCTACAATATGGAAAAACCTCAGGACCATCCTCAATTGAGAGACCAGGAGATAAATGCTTATATCACTAGTTTAATGAAATATAGAGAGGAATTATGGAAAAAAGGGAGGCTGGCCCAGAGACCCCCGTTAGACCTAAAGCTACATCAGATGCAACCCAGGGATTGGGTAATGATAAAATCTTAGAAGGAGGCAACTTTGGCTCCACAATGGGAAAGACCTTACCTTGTATTACTTACCACAGAGACTGCAATTAGAACCGCGGAAAAGGGATGGACCCACGCTAGCAGAATCAAAGGACCAGTGGGTGAGCCAGCCCCTGAGTGAAAAGTGACTAGCAAACCTGGGGACTTAAGATTGCGAATTCAGAGGGGGAATCATCGATGAGCAAATATCGTGTGGAATATACAAGAGAGCAGCCACGTTATACGGAGGAAGGATTAATCCGTAATTCTGCTGTCAAGATAAAGTGTAGCAACCCAGAGTGCGATTGTTATCCTTTTGTACGATATACCTGTAAAATCTGTACGGATCAGTGGTGGACTCATTGTAGGCAGGGAACTCCTCCTAAAGGAGTTTGCGACCCTTGCTGGGAACTACAGCGTGATATAACAAATTGGATCCTAAAGTATAGGGTTAAACACGAAGGGTTAGTGGAAGAATCGAAAGAATGGTGGAAAATTTTTGCGTTAGGGGTTGAACCCATTATCACCCTAACGAACCCACTCCGTTTATAGCTGAAATTGTAGATTGTATCTGCCGTACTCGCTTGAAGGGAATTCGGTGTGACGCCCCCCCGATTAAACATTGTAACTGGGATCCCTACATCAAAAGGCAACAAAATAGCCCGTGGGGTCCTCCTGAAGAATATCCTTGCTGCCGAGAAGATGGTACCCCTCGTGGCCCGAGGCAACCGGGTCGACGAGCGAGGCAGAGGGGTAAAAAAAGGTGGAGGCAAGAAGCCCCGGGAGGAAACAACAAAAGAAATACTTGAAGAATTTCCCCAAGAGTGGGAATAAAAAAGGGGATCCCGGGCAGAAGGGCAAGTCACAGGCCGTAAACAAAAGTCGACAGAGAAACTCCTATGCCTCTAATGAGGTTCACCACTTGATCCGACAGGTTGTTTTGTTCATGCTGTTTTTAAGGGAAATTAATGCAATAAGCACGCCATCTCATCAACCGTTTAAATGGTCATTGATACGATGGGAACGGCCAAAGCAAAAAGGATAAATGGAACTAATCCTAGAGAATGCCTCTGGAAAAAGGCAAAAGAGAATACTCAGGGAATAACTCTCTCTCTGGTAACGGGGAAGGACGATGTGTAGGCACCGTTCCTTCCGATAAAGAGCATCTTTGCAACATTACGGTAAAAAATCCCAGGCAAAAACAAGGGGCGGATTGGTTGCTTCCGGCTGCCAATATTCTGTGAGTTTGCCAGAGTGTAGGAATTACTCCCTGTCTATCTTTAAAAGTCTTTGATTATACCAGAGACTATTGTATCCAGGTAACCATTATACCAAAAATTGTTTATCACCCAATGGAATATGTCCTTGAGCAAAACACAACCCCTTACCATCATCTGATAAAAAGGGAACCTTTTACTGCCCTGACCATAGCAACTCTTTTGACTATAGGAGCAGTAGGGGCAGGCACAGGAATTGCCTCACTAATCAACCAGCAAAAGGAATTCAGCGCGCTAAGAGTTTCTATGGATGAGGATTTGACAAAAATAGAAAAAGCAATCGATGGTCTAGTAAAATCAATCAGATCATTATCAGAAGTAGTGTTACAAAATCGAAGAGGGTTAGATTTGCTATTTTTGCAACAGGGAGGCTTGTGCGTAGCATTAGGAGAAGAATGCTGTTCTTATGCAGACCACACAGGAGTAGTGGTTAACACCATGAGTGAATTAAGGAGACAGTTAGTGCAACAGAAGAAAGAAAGAGAGGCACACCAGAGTTGGTATGAAAATTGGTTTAGCCACTCTCCTTGGCTGACAACCCTGCTTTCCACAATTGCAGGGCCAGTAATCTTGTTAGTGTTGGGACTTACCTTTGGCCCGTGTATATTTAATAGACTAATCAACATAGTAAAAAGTAGGCTAGAAGCAGCACATCTCATGCTCCTTAGAACCAAGTATGAACAAATATCTGAAGAAGAAAATATAGGGATGTTAGAATTAGCGAAACAAGAATTGCAAAGATACAGTGAACAAAAATAAAGAAAAAGAGAAATGGGGAAATTGTGGAAAATATAATCCATGTTTTTGTTCACTGATTAATGTTTGTTCTAGTTTTTAAAGTTTGTTCTAGTTTTAAGTCTCTAGGTACTTAAGTATAGCTATTCGCTGACACAGCTGCTTATTGAAGAACCAGGATATGGTCAAGAGCCGGGAAGTCGGATGCGATGAATGGTTAAGATAAGACATTGTGAAAACAAAGCTGATAAGATTCCAGAAATTCCAGGAAGCTGTAGAACCAAGAGCGTATTGTACCAAAACCTGCATCACAACAAAGATTGAAGGCTCATGGCCACAAGATATGCAGGCGCAGAGTACTAATGGAAAAAGTACGTAGCAAGAAACAGAACTGTATAAAAAAGGGGAACTGAGACCTGGGACGGTGCAACAGTTTGAGGAGCAAGGGACTCCCCTGTCGCCCAGCGCTGTTTTTTCCTTTGCCTTGCTTGCTATAATTCAATAAATTCTAATTGAACCCATACTGTTGTCTGCAGTCTATTACACTCCCAAAAGCGGATCCTCTCGAGGATGGTCAAGATTATCTAAAGCTGTGGTTTCTACCACTTTACGCCAGCTACTTTCAAACAAAACCACCTGAGTGGGTGCTAACAACAAGCCAGCTATCTGCTTAATATCACATGGAACCAATTCCATTCCCAAGAAAAACACTTGTAACATGCTTTGAACGTATGATGAACCTATGCCATAATCCATTACATTTTTTCGCAATTCTTTTGTCAGGGTAAAGGACAACACCTCCCGTTCTGGTCCCCCAGCAGCATTTCTATGAACTGGGCAAGCTATAAGTTCAGCCAGATCGTGTTCCCCTTCAGCCACGGCTTGGTTCTTGAACTGCTGCCAACATCGTTTAATCGCGTCATTTCTTATTGTGATCCGTTGCAGTCCCTTCTGTAATGTTGAAACTGTCTGAGTTACAGAAAGTGAGTCTCTGGCTGCACTACGAGTGGCTCAGAGGCTGCTGCAGGAGCTGCCGCATGGTTGTCCCCCCTCTGCCATGTGGTGGTGGCAGAGCAGTTAGTACATTCTTTTTTACAGCTTTTCAAATCTCCAGGTCCCGTGAATAAATCACAGGAAAAGTTTGTAACAGTTCAAATCAGAGTTCTCTCGAGGTCTGTCGGACCCGATTCAAAGGGGTTGTCGGCAGTCGCTGCCTGCACTCATTTCAGAATAGGGACTATCAGTGGCCCCTGCGTCTTTTGTAGTTCCGCAAAATCTTTCTCCCATCTTAAGTGTTTTAATGATTCAAACATTAACTGCCAGGAAGATAATAGGCTTAGCGCCACAGGGTCATTCCTGGTAGGCCACTGTGATGGTTTGATTGTGCCAATAATGTAAATGTGTCAGAAAACAGTTGCTTGGTTTGCAGTTTATTTAAATGGAGAAGAGGATTTAATTAAATTTTTCCTGCGCTGTTTCTCTATGTGGAAATTTCTGGAATTCGGACATGCACAGAAATTCCTTCATGAAAGTTCTGGAATTGAGATTGAGGGCTCCAGGGTCACTGACACTTCAACAGATCCTTGCCATAATAACCTGCCTTTGGGCACACATGCTCAGTCAGGTGGGGCAGTGCCTGCTGCTGCACCTCCCCTTCGCTCCTCTGCTGCAGCCACCCAGGACAGTTCATTGTGGAGCTGACCTGCAGGCATGGGGGATGGGGACATACACTTCCCCTCTCATTGTTAACTATGAGCCACACAAATGGCCCCTCAGATGCACACATCTTTGCACTTGAGACAAAGTTTAAGCAACAGAAAATATAAGTAAAGAAGCCGATCATAAAATCATACAATTCCTAGGTTGGAAAAGATATCAAGTCTTTGAGGTCATCAAGTCCAAACGTACCTATCCACCACTAAATCATATCCCTAAGCACTTCATCCACCCATCTTTTCAGTACTTCCAGGGATGGCAACTCAGTCATCTGTCACGGTCCACTCATAAGCGGACGGTTCGTTTCAGCTATGATCTCGGAGTACAAAAAAGTAATAATTCAACAAGTCAAGGGAGTTAAATTTCAATCCAAACTGGAACTTTACTAATTGCACCCATAAGATGGCTTGCAATAGAAAGAGAGAGAGAATAAGGAAAAAGATGGGGAGAACAGGGAAGAAAAAGGGGTTTATAGCTACCACCACGGGTCCACAGACGTCCAGTGTCTCCAGGGTCCTGGTCCAGAAGGCATTCTACTGCTTCTGTCTTCGATCAATGTGATCTCATGGTGTGGAAGATCTTCATAAACTGAGCTGCTCCAGAGCTGTCTTTTATGCTGGTCAATACACCTGCAACCTGACTTTGCCTGTGGAGATGTGCCCATCTCCACTTAGCAGGCCACACATGCCAAAAGAGGAGTGTCTGAGGCATGGTAGGCAGGTCTCTTCCCTTTGCACATGCGCTCCTTGACCTGGGGTCTCCCAATGAAGGCCAGTAGTCATCATCACCTTGCACTCTGATTGAACTGTTCGTCACGCATGGTCTGTTAGGGTATGGGGCTGTGGTAAGCCCCATCATTAATTTTCCTGTCTTTTTCCTCCTTGCTTCATGGATCTTTAGGTATGGGTAGCAGGGAGGCTTGGAGACAGGTACAAAGCATTCGTTCTGTACCAGCTTTAGCAGGTACAACACATTCTTTGCGTACTAGCTTTGGCCATTTTTGTATACAGTCAAGTTCTGAGGCTTAGCACCTCATGAGAAAATGTTGAGGCAGTAATCGATCCTTTGACCGACCCTTACACCATCCTCCTGGGCAGCCTGTTCCAGTGCTTGATAACACTTTCTGTGAAGAAATTTTTCCTGATGTCCAATCTGAAACTCCCCTGGCACAGCCTGAGGCCATTCCCTCTTGTCCTGTCACCTATCACTTGGGCGAAGAGACCAACACTCACGTCTCTACAATCTCCTTTCAGTTAGCTGTAGAGAGTGATAAGGTCTCCCCTCAGCCTCCTCTTCTCTAGGCTAAAAAATCCCAGTTCCCTCAGCCGCTCCTCATAGGACTTGTTCTCCAGACCTTTAGCCTTATCTTTACCCCCTGTGGTAGGGTAATTTTTCCAGTGATCCAACATAAATCCCAACGAGCTATCCTTAGGAACCGGAGGGAGTTTTATGGAATTAGGGGGCCTGCTATTCCCCTGTCCCATCTTCTGGAGTGCACTCACTCATTCTGTGATGCGAACACAACCGCTTCCCCTTATTCGTGGCTCACACCCTCGCGGATAGTGAGAACTGCACTACTAAAGGGTCCACACTCGCTTAGGGAATCCGAGCTACCGGTTCCCCTCTCAGGCATTCACACATTCACAACACTCCAGGATAACCTGACCCAGACCGAACGGATTCCCCCACAGATACTCACACGTCCTGCATCTTAGTCTGGACTTTCGTGCACGAAATTTATAGGGTCTGCCGGCTTCCTTTTGCCAACTGCCTTGAATTTAGGTTCGTCGGTGCGACTGAGATAGAAGCCAGAATTACCAGGGCCGCCGATCAATCGGCGGGGCGCCCTCCCAGGTAAAACCGGAATTCTACCGTGCAGGTGGCATCCGAGTCACGGCACCAAATTGTAATAGACTGCGGACAAGAGTATGGGTTCAATTAGAATTTATTGAATTATAGCAAGCAAGGCAAAGGCAAAAACAGCGCTGGGCAACAGGGGAGTCTATTGCTCCGCAAACTGCCGCACCTTCTCAGGTCTCAGTTCCCCTTTTTTATACAGTTCTGTTTCTTACTACGGTGCTTTTTCTTTAGTACTCTGCGCCTGCATATCCATGAGCCTTCAATCTTCGTTGTGATGCAGGTTTTGGTACAATACGCTCTTGGGTCTGCAGCTTCCTGGAATCTTATCAGCTTTGTTTTCACAATGTCTTATCTTAATCATTCATCGCATCCCAGCTTCCCGGCTCTTGACCATATCCTGGTTCTTCAGTAAGCAGCTGTGTCAACGAATAGCTATACTTAAATACCTAGAGACTTAAAACTAGAACAAACTTTAAAAACTAGAACAAACTTTAATCAGTGAACAAAAACATGGATTATATTTTCCACAATATGGAGTAGAATGATCAAGACGAATCTTTGTCATTAAGCCTGTCCTCATGGGCTCTTCTGTCCCAGTCAGCAGCCCAGCATGCACAAAGCAGCACATCACTTAAGTCTGAGTCATGTTGTAAAGATCTTGTCTCAGATCCAACAGGCAGGCACACCTTGTATGACAAAGGATGACCTATCCTCTCTCCATTCAGCTGAGGAGAGATATTTAGGACATGGAGGGGAAATGGCAGCAGGTTCCTGCCCAGTGCAGCTGGCATGGCTCCTCTGTGCCAACCTCAGCCTCCCAGGTTCCCTTGCACAACAGATATGAAGCTCTGCAAGTGGAACTGAACCTCAATTTGGATGATGGGTCTCAGCCTAGAAATGTTCCCTAGGTTAAGACACCCTAAGCCTTCCATCAAAACAACCTCTGTTAAGAAGACATGTCATTGTCATAGGGGACTCCCTTCTGAAGCAAACAGAAGGCCTGATCTGCAGACCAGACTCATTACATAGGGAAGTCTGTTGCCTACCTGGGGCTTGGTTAGAGATGTGGAAAGAAAACTTTCAACCCTGGTCAGGCCCACTGATTATCCTCTATTGATTTTCCAAGTAGGCAGTAATGAAATTCCAAGAAGAAATCTGAGGGCAATGAAAAATGTTTTCAGAGTCTTGGGACAAATGGTGAAGGGATCGGGGGCACAGGTAGTGTTCTCCTCTGTCACTCCAATTACAGGGAATGACAAGTGGAGGAATAGGAAAAGCCAAGAAATAAATACCTGGCTCTGAACTTGGTGTGAGGAGCAAAACTTTGGATTTTTTGATCATGGGTTGGTCTACACAGCACCAGGCTTGCTGTCCAAGGATAGGATATACTTGTCCCTAAGGGGTAGAAGAATACTTACCAAGAAGATAGCAGGGCTCATCAATAAAGCTTTAAACTAGATGTGAAGCGGGAGGGGGACAAATCCAGGCTTGATAGAAAAAAGCCTGAGAATGGCATTTCAGTGTCTGAGGGATGGTGTGCTGGCGAGGACCTTTGGTCTACCACCTCAGAGGAAGTGGGGGATACCATTTCAAATGGCAGCACAGATGCAAAGATTGCTGTCACTTAAGAACTGAGACTATTCCCCTCCAATGCAGACAGCACGGGCAACAAACAGGAGGAACTAGAAGTTATTGTAAGGCAAGAAGATTACAATATAATTGCCATCAGGGAAACGTGGCGGGATGACTCACATAACTATTGTGCTGATATGGCTGGCTATAAACTCTTCAGGTGTGATAGGCAAGGAAGGAGAGGTGATGGGGTAGCCCTCCATGTTAGAGAGTGTTTTGATAACCTTGAGCTCTATGCTGATGATGTCTATGGGTAAATGCTGAGTGTCTATGGGTAAAAATCAGCGGAGCACCTAACAAGGTAGATATGGTGTGGCCAGAAGGTCCAGGGAGGTTATTCTCCCTCTGTACTCGGCACTGGTGAGACCGCTCCTTGAATACTGTGTTCAGTTCTGGGCCCCTCACCACAAGAAGGATGTTGAGGCTCTGGAGCGAGTCCAGAGAAGAGCAATGAAGCTGGTGAAGGGGCTGGAGAACAGGCCTTATGAGGAGCGGCTGAGAGAGCTAGGGTTGTTTAGCCTGGAGAAGAGGAGGCTGAGAGGAGACCTCATTGCTCTCTATAACTACCTGAAAGGAGGTTGTGGAGAGGAGGGCGCTGGCCTCTTCTCCCAAGTGACAGGGGACAGGACAAGAGGAAATGGCCTCAAGCTCCGCCAGGGGAGATTTAGGCTGGACATTAGGAAAAAAAAATTTCACAGAAAGGGTCATTGGGCACTGGAACAGGCTGCCCAGGGAGGTGGTTGATTCACATTCCCTGGAGGCGTTTAAGGCATGGGTGGACGAGGTGCTAAGGGGCATGGTTTAGTGTTTGATAGGAATGGTTGGACGATGATCCGGTGGGTCTCTTCCAACCTGGTTATTCTATGATTCTATGATATCATGGTGGGAGTCTGTTATAGACCACCCAGACAGGAAGAAGAGTCTGATGAGTTATTCTACAAGCAACTGAGAGAAGTCTCGCGATTGCTAGCCCTTGTCCTTCTGGGAGACTTCAACTTACCAGATGTCTGCTGGAATTATAATACAGCAGAGAGAAAAGAGTCTAGGAGGTTCCTGCAGTGCGTGGAAGACAACTTCCTGACAGAACTGGTGAGTGAGTCAACTGGGGAAGGTGCCCTGCTGAACCTGTTCTTTGTGAACAGGGAAGGCCTTGTTGGAGATGTGACAGTTGGAGGATGCCGTGGAAACAGCAGTCATGAGATGATAGAGTTCTCAGTTCTAGGAGAAGTAAGGAGGGGGGGTCAGAAGAACCGCCACCTTGGACTTCCGGAGGCCAGACTTGGGACTGTTCAGAAGTCTGGTTGATAAAGTTCCATGGGAGACAGTCTTTAAGGGCAAAGGAGCCCAAGAGGGCTGGATGTTCTTCATAGAATCATAGAATCACCAGGTTGGAAAAGATCTCCTGGATCATCGAGTCCAACCTTCCCTATCTGCCACTAAACCATGTCCCTGAGCGCCTCGTCTACCCGTCTTTTAAACACCTCCAGGGACTGACTCAACCACCTCCCTGGGCAGCTTGTTCCAGTGCCCGATGACCCTTTCTGTGAAAAATTTCTTTCTGATATCTAGTCTGAACCTCCCCTGGCGTAGCTTGAGGCCATCCAAGATGGCAATCCTGGAGGTGAAAGAGCATACCATTTTGTGTACTGGAAAATGAGCTGGCAGGGAAGAAAATCATCTTGGCTGAGCAGAGAGATCTGGGTGGATATCAGAAAAGACAGGAAAGTATATGAGCTTTGGATGAAGGGGCAGGCATCTCGGGAGGACTACAAGGATGAAGTGAGATCATGCAGAGAGAAAATCAGAAAGGCTAAAGCCCAACTGGAACTTAGATTGGCCCATTCTGTGACAGATAATAAAAAATCTTTATACAAATAGTAACAAAAGAAGGAACGAGGAGAATCTCCATCTTTTACTGGATGCAGGGGGAACAGTACTGACCAAGGATGAGGATAAGGCTGAGGTCCTTAATGCCTTCTTTGCCTCAGTCTTTAATAGTAAGTCAAGATGTTCACTGGGTACTCAGCCTCATGAGCCAGAAGACGGAGGGAGAGCAGAACAAAGCCCCAACGATCCATGAGGAAATGGTTAGAGATCTGCTCGACCAATTAGACATTCACAAGTCTATGGGGTCAGATGGGAGCTGGAAGAGGTGCTTGCCAAACCCCTTTCCAACATCTACCAGCAGTCCTGGATGACTGGGGAAGTTCCACTTGACTGGAGGCTGGCAGATAGACAACCAGATGATCAGGCCCAGTTAGTATGGGTTTATGAAAGGCAGGTCCTGCCAAACTAACTTGATCTCCCTCTATGACAAGGTGATCTGCTTAATGGATGAGGGAAAGGCTGTGGATGTTGTGCATTTGGACTTCAGGAAAGCCTTTGACACAGTTTCTCACAATATTCTGCCTGTGAAACTGGCTACCACTGGCCTGGACAGGCATATCCTCTGCTGGGTTAAAAACTGGCTGGATGGCCAGGCCCAAAGAGTGGTGGTAAATGAAGTTAAATCCAACTGGAGGCCAGTCACAAGTGGTGTTCCCCAGGGCTCGGTACTGGGTCGAGTTTGATTCAATATCTTTATCAGTGACCTGGATGAAGGGATTGAATGTACCCTTAGTAAGTTCATGGATGACGCTAAGCTGTGAGGAAGTTTCGATAGCTTGAGGGTAAGGAGGCTCTGCAAAGGGATCTGAACAGGCTGGATCGATGCACTGAGGCTAACAGGATGAGGTTTATCAAGGCCAAGTGCCAAGTCCTGCACTTGGGACACAACAACACTGTGCAGTTTTACAGGCTTGTGGAAGAGTGGCTGGAGAGCGGCCTGTCAGGGAAGGTCCTGGAGGTGTTGGTTTACAGCCGACTGAACATGAACCAACTAAGGCTAAAGAAACAGATAAAGATGATGCTGGCAGCAGTGAGGGAGACGAGGGAGACTAATGTCTCTCCCAGGGGAGGTACTATGATCCAGAGAAATGGGGGAAGGGTTCCCTGGATAGAGAAGAAAGAAGTACAAAAGAAAAAAAAGGAAAAAAAATAGAAAGTGATTCCGTTCAGTTGGGGGTAGGTTTCCTGGAGTGTGAAGGCACTCCGGAAGATGGGACAGAAGAAGAGTAAGCCTTCTGATCTCATGGGGAAGGGACCCAAGGAGAGGTTACCAGATATTCCCCGAGATTCCCCAATTGGGCCTTATGCTCAAAAATTGGGAAGGTGCATCTAGCGCACAAAACAAAAGTAAGGAGAGGATGGTTTATTATTGTATGCATGTCTGGGGAAACCAGCAGATTAGACCAGATCATTTATTTTGGCCAATTTTTGGGATTGGATTTGCCAAGCCCTAAATCTTTATGTGAACGATAAGGACCCCCCCCCCCCCTCCCCTTAATCCTGAGGAAACGTATACAGGATGAAAAAGATGTATCATTCAGAGTAGGAGTGTCAGGGGCTCCATCTGCTGGGGACTTCTAAAACAACAGAGCCCTTGATAAAATTAACGTTAGGTCCCCAGCGTCAAGAAATAGAATTCTTAATGGATTCGGGGGCAGAAAGATCTACTGTCCAAACTGTGCCCCGGGGATACACCCCCTCCTCGGAGAAAATATAAGTAATATGAGCCCCCCCCCGCTTCTTGTGTCTTCAGGCCTGCTGTGGAACTGTCCTTGTTTTCAATTAGTAAACAAGCTAAACTATCTAATTCATTTCCTTAACATGATTTATTCCTTCTTTCAGTAAAATGAGATATTTGTATAAATTTCTATTTGTTTTGTTGTAGAAATAATGATGAATCTTGTCCAGATTGTATATGGATTACTGATGGGTGTTTATTGCACCCTGACATAATGCATGTGGTGTAACAAGAAATTGTGGGTAACATATGCTTGGGATTTGAGTTGTCCTGAATGTAAGATCCAGGACAACAAGGAAATATCCACCTATGCAGTGCAAGTGATTTCTGGTTGGGAAGCCAGAACGCAGAACCCATAAGATGGGAGGCTGGCAGAGTGGCTGCACTTTAAAGAAGAGCCAGCTGGGATATATTTTAGATCATTAAGATCTCAGATTATAAGGGGATTGGTGGTCCACCGAGTGGTGGACAAACAGATAAGCCCTGATAAAAGCTTTTTGATAATCAGTGGTGACTGGTGTATAAGCTCGATTATGGGGAAAAGTGGCCGTAACACCTTGTTGCAATTTAACATTGTTCTTGAGGTGTGAGGAGAATTGGGAGAAGTAATGTGTGCAGATATGTTTTCCAGTTTACAAAATCACCTGGAGCAGCAAGAGAACGTGGCATGAGAATGGGGTCTGGAATTAAGAAATAATCGATGTGCATACTGTAGAGGAATCAGAACCGAGTGTTGTAGCTGAGCTTGAATGAATGGGGAAATTATCCTGGAGGATCCACTGGTTAAAATAAAGCTGGGGAATACGAGTGAAAAGGTTATATTCTTGATAGATATGGGAGCCTCTGTGTAAACCAGCAACTGATTCCTGCAGATCAAAATAAAATATTGTGATTGTAATAGGAGCTACTGGCCAAACCGAAAAAGCATTCTTTGTGCAGTCTGCTAAATATGAATTGGAAAACAAGTGGGTACACATGAATTTGTTTGCTAGGAGCCCCTAGACCATTAATGAGAGGAGATTTACTAAAGCAGTTAGAGACAGAAATAATATTTGGAGCAGGAGGTACAAAATTTAAAGTGAGAGATCATCAACTAATCAAAGTATTGAGTTTGTCTTTAAAACAGGTGGAAAAAACACCGGTAACAGCAGAGAATTTGGAACAGGTTTATCCAGGCATGTTGGCTTCTGAGATATCTGGAAGGCTAGAAATGTGAAGCATGCGAAGGTAAAACTGGCCCCTGTGTCAGGTAATACACTCTGCGATTAGAAGATTGGAAGGGGATAAAAATGATTATTGACAATTAATTTTTTTTACAATATGGGTTATCAAAAGAATGCAAAGCAGAATATAATACTCCAATATTTCCTGTAAAGAAACTAGATAAAAGCTATAGGTTAATGCAAGATTTAAGGGCCATAAATAAAATTGTAAGAACTACATCCAGTGGTGGCAAATCCCTGTACCTTGCCAACCAATTAAAAGATCAATTGTGGTTTACCGTACTGAATTCGAAGGATGCCTTCTTCTGCTTGATATTGGCTGAAGAAAGCAAAAAGGTGACTTACCTTTGAATGGGAAAACCCTGAAAGTGGTAGTAAAACACAACTAACCTGAACAGTTTGCCTCAAAGTATTAAGAACAGCTGAACTATTTTTGGGAACCAGCTGGCTCGAGACCTGGAAACATGGGACTGGAATCCTGCTGCAGTATGTGACCTCCTGAGAGTTACACAAACAGGAGGAATGTGGGCAACGGACCGTGAGTCTATTGAACCTTTGGACTGAGCGGGTATCAGGTCTTTCAGCAGAAGGCCCAGCCTATGCAGCGACAACTTACTTACCTTGGATTCGAGATCTCCAGAGGACACAGACAGCCCGAAAGGAAGCTATTTGCTGCACACTCATGCCAGGAATGGTAAAGGAAC
The DNA here is from genome assembly GCA_033459285.1 of Clamator glandarius. Lineage (NCBI taxonomy): Eukaryota > Metazoa > Chordata > Aves > Cuculiformes > Cuculidae > Clamator > Clamator glandarius. The sequence goes on along the minus strand of JAUNZM010000566.1, from coordinate 688,919 downwards.
TCAGAACCTTTCTGGGAATGACAGGTTGGTGTCGTGTATGGATATAACTATGGACTCTTAGTGAAACCATTGTATGAACCATTGAAAGAATATCCAATGGGATCACAGAAATTGGCTTGGACTGGGGAGGCAAGAAGGGCATTTGATCAATTCAAGAAGGAATTGATGAAGGCCCCAGCTTTAGGCCTTCCCGATGTTTAAAATCATAGAATCATAGAATAACCAGGTTGGAAGAGACCCATCAGATCATGGAGTCCAACCATTCCTATCAAACACTAAACCATGCCCCTTAGCACCTCATCCACCCGTGCCTTAAACACCTCCAGGGAAGGTGAATCAACCACCTCCCTGGGCAGCCTGTTCCAGTGCTCAATGACCCTTTCCGTGAAAAATATTTCCTGATGTCCAGCCTAAATCTCCCCTGGCGGAGCTTGAGGCCATTTCCTCTTGTCCTGTCCCCTGTCACTTGGGAGAAGAGGCCAGCACCCTCCTATATACAACCTCCTTTCAGGTAGTTATAGAGAGCAATGAGGTCTCCTCAATGAGGACCCGGCATTTGACCATGTTAAATCTCATGCCATTGGACTCTGCCCAGCGGTCCAGCCTGTTCAGATCCCTTTGCAGAGCCTCTCGACCCTCCAGCAGATCCACACTTCCACCCAGCTTAGTGTCATCCGCAAACTTGCTAAGGGTGCACTCGATGCCTTCATCCAGGTCATTGATAAAGACATTGAACAGGGCTGGACCCAGCACTGAGCCCTGGGGAACCCCACGTGTTTACTGGCCTCCAGCTGGATTTAACGCCATTTACCACCACTCTCTGGGCCTGGCTATCAAACCAGTTTTCCACTCGTGAGAGTGTGCACCTGTCCAGTCCAGAGGCTGACAGTTTCCTAAGCAGAATGCTGTGAGAAACTGTGTCAAAGGCTTTACTGAGGTCCAGAAAGACCACATCCACAGCCTTTCCCTCATCCAGCAGCCAAGTCACTTTATCATAGAAGGCAATCAGATTTGTTTGGCAAGAGCTGCCTTTTGTGAACCTATGTTGACTGGTCTTGACTTAAGGCTTGACCTGACTCTCTTGCATTTGCTTCATGATAGCACTCAAGATCACCTGTTCCATGACTTTCCCTGGCACTGAGGTCAGACTGACAGGCCTCTAGTTCCCTGGATCCTCCCTGCGACCCTTCTTGTAGATGGGCACAACATCAGCCAGCCTCCAGTCCAGTGGAACTTCCCCAGTCTTCCAGGACTGCTGGAAGATGATGGAAAGGGGTTTGGCCAGCACATCCGCCAGCTCCTTCAATACCCTTGGGTGAATCCCATCTGGCCCCATAGACTTATGAGTGTCTAGTCGGGCTAGCAAGGCTCTGACCACCTCCTCTTGGACCATGGGAGCCTCATTCTGCTCCTCTAGCTCCGGGGTTTGTACAGAAAGGGAACAATTTTCTTTACAATGAAAGACCGAGGCAAAGAAGGCATTAAGTACCTCAGCCTTGTCCTCATCCCCTGTCACTGTTGTTCCTTCTGCGTCCAACAGGGACTGTATGGTCTCCCTAGTCCTCCTTTTATTATTTATATATTTATAGAAAGATTTTTGGTATCTTTCACCGAATGTCAATCTGATTTCTATTTGAACAATTGCTCTTCTGATTTTTTCTCTACACAATCTCACTTCCCTCTTGTAGTCCACCCAAGAGGCCTGTCCCTTCTTCCAGAGCCCATAAACATTTCTCTTCTTCTTGATATCACTCAAGACCTCTCTGTTCAACCAAGCTGTTTTTTTCCCCTGCCATCTCTTTTTCTGGAACATGGGGATGGCTTTCTCCTGAGCCGCTAGGATTTCCTTTTTGAAGAGCTCCCAGCCCTCTTGGGCTCCCTTGCCCTTAAGCACTGTCTCCCATGAGACTTTGCCATCCAACCTTCTGAAGATTTCAGAGTCTGCCCTCTGGAAATTTAATGCTACTGTCCTGCTAACCACCCTCTTCACTTCGCCTAGAACAGAAAACCCTATCATCTCATGATCGCTTTGTCCTAGGCGTCCTCCTACTGCCATATCCCCCACAAGGCCTTCTCTGTTCATAAACATCAGGTCCAGGAGGGCACCTTCCCTTGTCAGTTTGTTCACCAGCTGTACAAGGAAGTTGTCTTCCACACACTCCAGGAACCTCCTGGACTGCTTCCTTTCTGCTCTATTGTACTTCCAGCAGATATCAGGAAGACTGAAGTCTCCCACAAGGCTCCCAGAGGCATTGCTCTAGAGATTAACCCCAGCTGTTTATAGAAGAGCTCGTCAGCTGCTTCTCCTTGGCTGGGTGGCCTGTAACAGACTCCCATCACAAAATCTACCTTCTTATGGGCTCCTCTGATTTTAACCCACAGGCACTCAATCTCCTCATCGCCACAATCCATCTCAACCGTGTCCAAGTCCTCCCTTACAAAGAGGGCTACCCCGCCTCCTCTCCTTCCCTTCCTATCCCACCTAAAGAGTTTGTACCCCATCATATCTGTACTCCAGTTATATGAGTCATCCCACCACGTTTCTGTGATAGCAACAACATCATAGGCTCCTTGCCCTATGACAGCTTCCAGCTTTCCCTTCTTATTACCCATGCTGCGTGCATTGGTGTAAATGCACTTCAGCTGAGCTGCCGAGCCTTCAGCCCTCTTAGAGGGAAGAGAGTCTATTCCCAATTGCCTGGTAACTGGAGTAGCTAGTGCCAGAGTGCCAGTATCTCCCTTACCACCCCCATGTGTGTTCACCCCCACTTTCTGTGTGCTGATATACTGGTGCTCCTCTCCAGCACACTCTCTCCCAATCACTAGTGCCCCATGTCCAGGCTCGCTCCTGTCTAGCCTGGTCTCAATCCCCTCCCCCTTCACATCCAGTTTAAAGCTTGGTTTATGGGCTTAGCTAGGCTTTTTGCAAGATCTTTTGCCCCCCTAGGAGACCCATGTGTCCCATCCTTAGCAACAGAGTTTGGGGGTGCGTGAGCCACCCCATGATCAAAGAAGCCAAAGCCTCTCTCCTCACACCAGGCTCGGAGCCAGGCATTAATCGAGTTCTTCTTCCTGACTTCCAGGTCCTCTCTATTTAGCCTTGGGATGGAGCAGAATACTATTTGTGCCCCAGAGCCCTCCATCATTTTCCCAATGGCCCTGAAGTCTTTCTTGACGGCTTTGGTCTTTCTGCTTACTAAATCATCATTACCAGTTTGGACTACTATCAGGGGATAGTAGTCTGTCTCGTGGACCAGGGAAGGCAGTTTTCTAGCTATCTCCTTCACTGATGCCCCCAGTAAGCAGCAGACCTCTCTGTGGAGTGGGTCTGGTCTGCAGATGGTCCCTCCGTTCCTTTTAGGAGGGAGTCCCCTACAACAATCACTCTCCTCTTCTTCTTAATGGAGGATGTTTTTATCTTTTTCTGAGGATGGTGCGGCCTAGGGAAAGATTCTAGGCTGTGGGAGCCATCATCCTCATCCTCAGGACAGGATTCCACCTGCAGCACATGGTACTTGTTTACCACAGGGATCTGGGGTTTTACTGTCTGGTTGAAGGGTGCAGGTTTCCTTCGTCTGGCAGGAACTTGCTGCCGTTCCCCATCTCTTGTAATCCCAACCTTGCTGTTAGCAGGTGGGTGATGTTTGGATGTACCAGCTCCAGCAGGCTGCTGGGTGAGTGAGAGGGCACTACTCCACTGGTCTATCTCCCTCTCACACTCCCTGATGGTCCTCAGCCTCTTTACCTCCTCCCTTAATTCCTCCACCATACAAAGGAGTTCCCCCACTCGAGTGCAGCTTTGACAAGTGGAGCCAGTAACAGAGGCATGAGCTGGTGTGGGAGGTGGGCACTGTCTGCAGCCCAGGGTCTGGGTAGCTGCATGTGCTCACTGGGGCTCCATCTGCATGGCAGCTTCCATCATGCTTGGTGCAGCCTTAATCTTTTGACGGGTAGCCACCATGGTTCTCAGTACCTTCTGGCCGTGCTCCAGCACCTCTCTGCGCCCCGCCTTCTCAAACTGCCACTCAAACTGCCCTGTTTTAAGGTGCCCTGTTCAACGTGCCCCACACCTCTTTGCCCTGCTTCTCTTCGCCTGTGCTCCCTAAGGACCATTTAAATCCCCCGTGGTAGCTTCTGGGACCGCCCCCTCCCATCAGGCACTGCACGGGAACGTCCGTTGAGCCAGGAGCCTAGTGCCGACCTCCGATAGAGTTTTTTAGGCTGTTCCCCACTCAGGGAAGCACGTCAACGCCTTTAATGGCCACCCCACCACAGAACTCACCGTCCCGTCGCTGGATGCAGCTGTAAAAAATCCATTCTGGTTATTTTCTCACAAAAGACAGGGGATGGCCCTGGGGGTGCTGACACAGCAACTAGGCCCCTGTAAAAGGACTATAGCCTACTTCTCTAAACAATTGGATGATGTAAGCAAGGGATGGCCTGGATGCCTAGGGGCAGTTTCAGCTGTAGTTCTGAATATACAAGAAGCCCGAAAATTCACTATGGGCCAAAAATGACTGTCATGGTGTCACACACAGTTTCAGCGGTGTTGGGGTGGAAAGGGAGCTTTCCCCCCTCTAGATTCATCAAGCCATATTGGTAGAGCAAGATGATGTGAATATAATCACCACTAACACTGTAAATCCAGCATCTTTCCTTAGTGGAGCTGCTTCAGAACCAGCATTACATGACTGCCTGAAGACGATGGAGACAGTATGCTCCAGCCGCCCGGATCTAAAGGAAAAACCTCTCATGGATGCAGAAGATTCCGGGTACGCTGATGGAAGCAGCTTCGTGAAGCAAGGACATCGCAAAGCTGGATATGCAGTGACTACCACCAGAGAAGTGATCGAGGCCAGACCCTAGGAACATCAGCCCAGAAAGCCAAAATAATCACCTTAAGTCAAGCACTGGAATTAGCAAAAGGAAGGAAGATAAATAGATGGACATATTCAAAATACGTCTTTGGAATGGTGCATGCTCACGGTGCTATATGGAAAGAGCAAAGACTCCTTACTGCCCAAGGAAAACACATTAAACATGCTGCAGAAATCCTAAAGCTGCTGGAAGCTGTAAATCTTCCAGAAGAAGTGGCTATCACACACTACAAAGGGCACCAGAGAGGTAATACTGGCCAGATAATTGGTAAAAAATTGGCAGGAGATTTTGAGGCCAGGATGGCCACAGAAAAAGGCAGAAGTAAAGGCCTTTGATTCCAGACGGTAAACTTCAAATCCCTGATTCTGATTTAAAATTGGATAAATATTCAAGGGAAGATAGAAAATTTATTATCAATATGACAGAAAGAGAAGTAGATAATGAGTGATTTTATGTTCCAGATGGTCAAATAATAATGCCGTCAAGAGTGCTATGGAAATTGGTCTTAGATGAGTTACAAATAAAACAACAAAAAAAACAAAGAAAACCAAAACAGAACAAACCCTTTGGGGTGTAAATAATAGGAATGCAAATAGATCTGTCTGAACTCCCAATAAAAAGGGGGGCTGGGGGCGCATTGGTATTTATTAGCATTAACAGATACTTTCTCAGGATGGCCAGAACCTTTTCTTGCAGGACAAATAAAGCAGAAGTCACAAGAGTATTGTTGATTGAAATTATACCTCGTTTGGAGTGTCTGCAGTAATATTGTCAGGTAGAGGCACACATTTGTGCTAAAGTGGTAAAAAGATTAGTGAAATTTTAAGAATTGATTGGCAGTTACATTCTTCATACTGACCACAGGCTAGAGGCCAGGTGGAGAAAATGAATCATCAGATTGTTGCTGATAAAACAGCCATCAGCTAAAATTTGTCAAGAAGCCAATCTATATTGGCCTTGCTTAGTTTTTGAAATAATGAAAGTAAAGTATTAGCCCTGTATACCAATTGCAGTATACAGGAGAAGATCTCACTGAATTAGGTGAGAATTTGTCTAATCAGCTAACAAAACCAGCTAAACTTACTTGAGAAACAAACAAAAACCCAACCAACCAAACAACAAACAAAATAAAAAAGAATAAGCTGCATGGCCTAGAGGTTTAAGATCAACCTGTACATCCTTTGACACCTGGGGATGAGTTTTTCTGTTAAAGATTTTACAGGAAAACCACTGGGAGAACAGTGGAATGGACCATACCAAGTATTGTTAACAGCCTTCACAGCAATCAAGATGAAAGAACTTGGATCAAGTGAAGAAAATCACCTACCAGTCAGTGGACAACAGAACACTTAACACCTTTAAAAATTAGGGCTAAGGTGAACTGTAAAGATGAAAAATTCTTAATATTATTGTTAATGTGTCCATTAAGAGAAGTCTTATTTTCCCATAGGTTAGATGCTTCTGTAAACATTTGGGGAAAACTTGCTTGTATAATATACAATAGTATGGCCTTTCGTTTAAATGCCATTTTTTCAGTACAACATATATATATTCCATGTATTTTGGGAATCCCCGCAAGCATTCAAACCTTTGGAAACTATACATGGTTGTCAAAACTGTCATATAAATCTGAAACTACACTTGCTTCCTTTTAACACCAGGAGTAGCCATGCCCATGAATTATACTAATTTAAAGAGATTTATTTGTAAATATGCAAGGAACCTCAATTATACCCCGAGCCTCGTAGGCCTCAAATCTTGAAACTAGACAACTTCATCAGTTTTAGAAAATAAAACTGCAATTGATTATCTGTTATTAAGATACCATAAATGATTCTCTGATTTTGAGGGCATGAGTTGTTCCAATTTGACCAATCAGTCTCAGATTGTAGGAACTTCTATAAAAATTAGTATGGCCTTCTTAACTCCATACAAGAGTGGAAGGGTATAGATATTTCCTAGTTAAATTTCCAGCTCCTAAACTTGCTCTGGTTGAAGCAATCTTTTCTCAGTGTTGTAGCATTGGGACTGTCAGCTTTGTTAACCCGTATAGTGTTTCAATGTGCATTTTGGTGTTGTCAGTGAACAGTAGAAGGTTATTAGACATGGAAAAGAAATCACACCTTAACGACTCTGAGCAGATCTGATTGCATTCCCCCTGGATATGCAAGAAAGAATAAAGTACAGTTGTCATTTCGAGGAAATAGTATGAATTTGAAAACAATCCTGTATGTAAATTTTCCATGAAATCACTGCTTGGCAGAAGCACTCTGAGGACAAATCCCGAGTCTTCTCCAGTGCTGAATAAAGTGTACCTGCCTTAATGGTTAAACTATTAAGCGTAAGTTTCTTTGTTTCAGAATGTAGGAGAAGGGCTAGATAGATGAGAGACTAGAGAGGAAGTCACAGAAACAAATCCCTTACTGTACAAGTTTCCCATATTACCTTCTGGTCCTTTCCATCTTATGTTTCTGTCCTGTAAGACAGAAAGAATGGGAATGGCATGGAGCTGGGAAAATGGAGTAGATGAAGGAGGAGGATGACATCTCTTTAACTCAGCAATGGTTTTTCTGAAGTGAAAGCTCTTGCTTAGAGCTTACATAGAGATGTAAATTACTGTTGTAGACAAAAATATTCGTAGACAAAAATATTCCTGATGTGTCTGCGTATACAAAGAAGTTAATGGTAAACAAACTTCCTTTGTTGAAGTAGCATTATGGACTAGCTCATGCAAAATGGAGAGCATGTTGGTCTGACAAGCTCTTGCACGTTATTTTAATTCAGCATGTTAAGTAAATGCTTTCATGTTTGACCATTCTAGATGATCTCTGGATAGTATTTCTTTGTGCCAAGCATTGCCCTCTTTCTCACTCATTTTGAGCATTTTCTCAGATTTGAAGTAGACTGTTATCAGGGAACTGCTGCAATTCAATGGACAGATTTTCCTTGGCCTATATTAAAACCTTGTCTTCCTGTTGTGGATATTAATAATGACAGAGTTGAGACCTTGTCACTCTTCTGCTGAATAGCGTAGGTAATAAATTCAGGAACTAGGTTTCATAAGAGAATTGTGGTCAGGAAAAGGACAAGATTTCCTGTCTAAATGAAAAATTTCAGTATGAATCTAACTGTGGAATAATTCCTAATAATTGTTGAAAGACTAAATTTCTTAGTATTCCTGCTAATATTTTGTATTTTTGCCCAACATTAGAAGAATCTGTAGCTAATAAAGATACAGACTTGTAGTCTCAGTCTGACTGAACTGAAAATTTTTTACTTTCCCATTTGTCTTAGTTCACACAAAACCATCACATTAAGTGTGATGATTTTATGCTGCAACTAACATTCAAAATCAATTTGTGTCCATTTATTTCTGCCATGCATGTACATGAGTCTTCTGTATTAAACAGTTGTAGGACTTGAAGTTAACGTGTCTGGGGCAATGGACGAGTTTTTAGGGTGCTTGAGGGTAAAAGACACATCAGTAGGCTTTCTCAGGTCAGTTTCAGCTGACACTTAATAATAAGATATTTAAGGTTGGTTTCCCTTATTTATTTTGCACTTCACATCTTGTGAAGAGTACACCTAAAATGTGCAGACATGCATCCAAAAACCCATTCCTAGAATATATTGTGATTATACTGGGATGCACAGGGCTGTCAAGAGGACGTTCTGCATCAGATCTTTCTTTCCTTCCACCATGATGGCTGTAATCACAGTCCTGTGTAATTTCTGTCTATAGCAGGCAGAATCTACACAAGTGACATGTCTTTCATGGTGGATGCTTGCAGCTGGTTGCTAATAAACAACTTGATTTCCAATCATATTGATTGTCTGTGATCTTGTCCAGGGTACCTGCACAGGTTCAGTCTCCCACAAATGGTGACCACCAACGTGATAGGAGCGCCGTGGTAGGTACGCAGTGTGGAGCTACACTCTCCAAACTGGAGAACAACAAGGCAGGAGGAAGGGCTGCTGAAGAAGAAGAAGAAGAAGTAGTAGTAGTAGGTCCATGACTTCTTGATGAAGCTTATGACTCAATAGGGCGTGAAATTGAGCCCAGAGGCACTGTCCCGACTTTTAATATGGGGATGGCGCAAGGAATTTTTTGTGCATCCTAGTAACATTTTCAATTTGACTGTTTGGGAATCCCTGCGGAGAGGTTTATGGCAGTCAATTACCACGGGAGATTCCAAAGCATTTGAGGCTGCACAAACTTGGGGGACTGTTAAAAAGATGTTAGAAACTATGACAGCAGAGGCAACAACAGAGGCAGCTGTTGCTCAAATATTCCAGGTGGCAGCTGAGGCAAATATGCGGGAAACCGAAAGCAATATTCCTCAAGTGGATCCTTCCCTGCCTCTGGCTTTGCCGGTGGGAGCTAAAGAATTTTTTGGAGGATCGGATCCAGCCAGTATCCCTCTGACAGAGAAGGACAGTGATATTCCATATTCGGAGACTGGTGCAGGGCCATCAGTGATTGCCGATAATCCCTTTGATCCAGGGCCAGCAGCCCCTGAGTGAACTTTCATTTATGTTCATCCACAGAGGTGCAGTGACCCTAAACAACTATGAACTTGTCCTGAGATTTGTTCACGGGAGGCTGGAGACTCAAAAACCTGTAGAGAAAGTACTAACTGCTCCGCTATTGCTGGGGGGGGGGGCGCTGCCCTGGTCCGAGGGGGGGCCACCCGCCACCGCTGCTGCTGCCACGAAACCCAGGCAGTTTCATCATTACAGAAGGGACTGTAAACAGATATGATAAGAAATTACTCGATTAAACAACGTTGGTAGCAGTTCAAGAATCAAGCCAGATTTTACAACAGGTGCAGCTTTTTGGTTTATCAAACATTATTAAAGAAACAGGCATGACCCATATGTGGTATTTATAGACAGACTGAAGGATGTGCTCGACAAGCGGGTAGACAACTGAGCAGTTACAGAAGCCTTAACATTGCAATCAGTGATAAAAAATCCTAATGACGAATGTAGAAAGATATGGTGTGGTCTGAAAAATCCTACAACAGCTGGGATCATTTACCTATCAAGCACAGCTGATGGCTGCTGCCCTGATGGTAAACTGGGACAGAAAGACATTCTGTTATAGATGCGGCAAGGAGAGATGTTTTAAAAGAGACTGCCACATGCAATGCCAGGATAGAGGGCCTAAAATATGCCCTCGGTGTGGAAAGGGTAAACATTTTGCCAGTTGGTGTAGATCAAAATGGGATAAGAACAGGACAGTATTGTTGGAAAACCAGGAGCAAAGCATGGTTCGGAGGCGCATACCAACACAGATGCCTCCACAGCAAGCAGCGGCTCTCACCTCAGGGCAAGAACCAGAGGCAGCATGGGGATAGACATGACCACCACCATTGCAGTAGTGCTGCAATCGTCCACACTTCACACAATACCACGGAACGTAAAAGGACCATTGAGGGGTGGCTTTGCTGCCTTGTAATTAGAATGATTATCAATAATTCGATTGGGAATCTTTGTTTTACCTGGGGTCGTAGATGCAGGCTTTACTGGAATAATTCAAGCAAGGGTATAGACGCTGTCTCCACTAGCATTACGGACAACATCTCGACTAGTATTAATATGAAAGGATAGCTGGATAATAAAATTAATTTTGTTTAATGCAGCTGTGTTCCAAGCTGACTCTATAGAGCGTGGCTCACAAGGTTTTGGGTCCACAAGAATCACTGAAATACATTTGGTTTAGTCCTTACAAACTCAGCTTCCTATGTTGAAGTGCAGATTAATTTTTTTTTTTAAAAAAAGGAGAAAAGCCAGAACATCTTAAAATGGCTGTAGTGCAATCTTTTGTTGTGCACGTTCCACTAATCTTGTGGGGGAAAGATGTGTTAAGTGCAATGGGAATAGGCATTGGAACTATGAACTGTGGCGTATTAAACAGACACGGACTCTGCTTTCATTTCAAGCAGAGACCAAGTTTATTATTACAACCTCATCTTTATACCTTAGTGAAATGTCAACAACAGTCCTGCAAGTCCTTCATAAAAATTTCCACAGCTGTTCTCTTTCCCAGCTCCTCGTGACCACTGTTATTGTTTCTCTGCCTTCTTGGTTTTGCCACTGATGTTGAATTTTCTCAGGCTGGAGGCTAGCTGGTTATCAAAGCTCTCTGCACTCTTATCTCCAGAGGCTCTGCAGCATTCATGGTCATTTTTGCTCAGCATCTCTTATGACATCTCCCCCTTTTTTGTTTTCATGAACTACTACTATTTGTCTTAACACTCTATCAATCAAGCTCTACACTAAATTAATTAAGCAAGGCACACAAATCAATATGCTAGAAAAAAATCAAGTAAAATCATAAAACCTATCATGGCCATTTTTATAATCCAAGGTCCAATTAAAACAAAAAATCCTGCACATGTATTCCATTCATTTTATATTTGCAATTTTTCTGTTAAATCTTCTAAGGTGTTAATACTTTAATGTATAAATTCTGAATGGTCTGATAAATATGTCATAACACTAGATAAAGCTGCCAATGAGGCATTTGTTTGATGATGGTGAGCCAAAGTGTGGTTTAAAACCATAGAAACATTCGGAGTTAATAATGTGAATTTGCCCAATGTACATGGGCCTCCTGAAATATAGGAAGGAATACCTGCCCATGCTCTGTCTCCTCAAATAAAATACAGTTCTCTTGGTAATTGCAGGGAGATGTTGTTGGATTTGGATATATCTGCAGATATGTAATTGCATCATATAAAATCATTTCAACATTCCTAAGTAAGGAATTAACATCTTGCTGTTCTGCATTGGCTAGGGTTACCCAGATGTTTTCTTGGGTCTGTGCGGGGATCCACAGAATGGTGGTTGCTCAACATGAAATTCCCACAATTATTGCAATGCAGGTTGCACACATCTTACTGGCATCCATTGTGGTCCACAATCTGTAGAGACACAAACATACCCCTGCCCCCACGTTATTAATGGCCATGGACTTTCCCATTGTCTTGTTTCTAAGTTACGTATCATTACTTTAGCTTTACTCATGTTATCATTTGATTTCATGACAAAATGTCGCTCTATCGGGGGAATATTGTCTTGGCAATGATTTAAAAAAATTAGAACATACATAGCTTTTAATAGTCTCTCTTGAGGGACGTATCCCATGCTCCCCCTTTTTTGTTTTAACAACATATTTTTTAATGTATCATGAGCTCATTCAACTATGTCTTGCCCTGTCGGTGAGTGAGGAATGCTTGTGACATGCGTGATACCCCATTGCTGAAAAAAAAGGATTTTGTTATATTAGAAACATATCCTGGGCCATTGTCTGTTTTTACTGGTTTTGGCATCCCCCAAATAGCAATTGCATATAATAAATGTTTTTTTACATCTTTTGCTCGTTCCCCTGTATGTGCAGAGGCAACAATGCAGGTAGAAAAGGTGTTATTTGATACATGTACATATTTTAGATGTCCAAACTTGGGGATGTGTGTTACATCAGTTTCAAGTGGACCTAATCCATGAGGATCTACACCGTCAGAAATAGTGTTTGGGATTCATTGACAATCAGGGCACATCTGTACAATTTGCCGAGCTTGCTCATGAGTTAACTGAAACATTTTCCTAAAGGCTGTACTACCTTGGTGATAAAAGTCATGTGACATACGTGCTTGTGGTAATGTATCTGGAATGATTACAGAGGCTGCCAGAGCATCAGCTTGGCGATTGCCTTCAGCCAAATATCCCGGTAAATTTGTATGGGAACCTACATACATTATAAAGTAAGGTTCATGTCGATTGTCTAACAGATATTTCAATTTGAGGAAAATGGTGGATACCCGAAGAAAGACTAAGGCCGCACCAAGCGTGATGGAGGCCGCCAACCAGACAGAGCCCCGGTGGGCACATGCAGCTACCCAGACCCTGGGCTGCAGGCAGTGCCCCCCTCCTATAGTGGCTGGTGCCTCTGGCTCAGGCTCCACCTGTGGAAGCTGTGCTCGGGTAGGGGAACTGCTTCATATGGTGGAAGAGCTGAGGAAGGAAGTGGATAGGCTGAGGGCCATCAGGGAGTGTGAGAGGGAGATAGATGAGTGGAGCAGGACCCTCTCACAGGCTGCCGGAGCCAGAGAAACTGAGCACCGCCCACCGGTAAGCTGCAAGGATGGGAGAGACAGAGAGGGGGAATGGCAGCAGGTTCCTGCCCGGAGAAGGAAACCTGCTCCCCCTACCCAGGCAATTAACCCCCAGATCTCTCTGGAGAACAAATATGAGGTGCTGAGGGTGCAGCCTAGCCCTAAAGATGAAGAGGGCTGCACCCACAGCCTAGAAGTGTTTCCGAAACCCCATCATCCTCCCACAGCCTTAAAAACATCCTCGGTTAAAAAGAAGAGGAGGATGATTGTCTTGGGGGATTCCCTTCTCAAAGGAATGGAGGGTCCCACCTGTAGGCCGGATCCGCTCCATAGGGAGGTCTGCTGCTTGCCGGGAGCATCAGTGAGGGACGTTACTAAAAAGCTCCCTTCCCTGGTCAAAGACACCGACTACTATCTGCTTTTAGTTTTTCAAATTGGTAATGAGGAAATAGAACATAGAAGGCCTAAAGCCATCAAAAGGGACTTCAAGGCACTTGGGAGAATGATCGAGGGCTCTGGGGCACAGGTAATATTCAACTCCATCCCAATACTAAGGAACCAGGAGCAGGAAATGAGGAATAAGAAACGGGTTAATGAATGGCTTAGGGACTGGTGTGAGAAGAGGGGCTTTGGGTTCTTTAATCATGGGGAGGCCCACGCACCCCCAGGCTTTCTTACCAGGGATGGGACACGCCTGTCTGCTAGGGGGACAAAAGCCCTCATCAAAAACCTAGTTAAGCTCATAAATCGAACTTTAAACTAGATGTGAGGGGGGAGGGGATGGAGGCCAGGCAGGATGGGAGTGAGCCTGGAGGTGAGACTTCAGTGGCAAAGGGGTGGTGTGCTGGCAACGCCTGCCGGTATATCACCACTAAGCAAGAGGGGATGAGTGCAGCTGAGGATGGTAGGCAGCAAACTGGCACTGTGGCCTTAGTTAAGTCAAGGACCGCTCAGTTGGGGAGGAGCCCTATTGCAAAGGCCGAAGCTACGCCTGCCCAGCTGAAGTGCATTTACACCAATGCACGCAGCATGGGAAATAAGAAGGAGGAGCTGGAAGCTGTGGTAGGGCAGGGAGACTATGATGTCGTTGCCATTGCGGAGACGTGGTGGGATGACTCATACAACTGGAGCGTACCCATGGTGGGGTATAAACTCTTTAGGAAGGACAGGAAGGGCAGAAGAGGAGGTGGGGTAGCCCTCTATGTTAGAGAGGGCATTGATACCCTCGAACTGGACTACGGTCAGGATGGGACTGAGTGCCTGTGGGTGAAAATCAGAGGAGTCCATGGGCAGGAAGGGATTGTGATGGGAGTCTGCTATAGACCACCCAGCCAAGAAGAAGCAGCCGATGAGCTCTTCTTCAAACAACTGAGTGTAGTCTCAAAATCGCTACCTCTAGTCCTTTTGGGAGACTTCAATTTCCCAGATATAGGCTGGGAGTATAATACAGCAGAAAGGAAGCAGTCCCGGAGGTTCCTGGAGTGTCTGGAAGACAATTTCCTCACACAGCTGGTGAGCGAACCGACAAGGGACGGTGCCCTCTTGGACCTGCTGTTGGTGAACAGAGAAGGACTGGTGGGGGATGTGAGGGTTGGAGGACGCTTGGGGAAAAGCGATCATGAGATGATAGAGTTCTCAGTGAGGGGTAAAATGAAGAAGGAGGTTAGCAGAACAGTCTCCCTCAACTTTCAGAGAGCAGACTTTGGGCTGTTCAGAAGGCTGGTCGGAAAAGTCCCGTGGCAGGTGCTCCTTGAAGGCAAAGGTGTCCATGAGGGCTGGGCGCTCTTCAAGAAGGAACTCCTAGCAGCTCAGGGGAAAGCCGTCCCCATGTTCCGGAAAAGTAGCCGGAGGGGTAAGAAACCAGCGTGGTTGAGTAGGGAGGTCCTAAGAGACATCAATAGGAAGAGGAGGGTCTACGACCTCTGGAGGAAGGGGCAGGCATCCTGGGTGGACTATAGGGAGGAAGTGAAATTGTGCAGGGAAAAAATCAGGAGGGCCAAGGCCCAACTAGAAATGCGATTGGCCAAGACTGTGAAAGACAACAAAAAGTCTTTCTACAAATACGTCAACAGCAAAAGGAGGGCTAGGGAGAATCTCCAGTCCCTAGTAGATGCAGAGGGAACAACAGTAACAGGGGATGAAGACAAGGCTGAAGTGCTCAATGCCTACTATTCCTCAGTCTTTAACAGTAAGGAAAATTGTTCCCTCTGTGCACAATCCCAAGGGTTGGAAGAGAAGTATGAGATTCCCAAGGTCCAAGAGGAGGTGGTTAGAGACTTACTTGCCCAGCTAGATACCCACAAGTCTATGGGGCCAGATGGAGTCCACCCAAGAGTTTTGAGGGAACTGGCGGATGTGCTGGCCAAACCCCTTTCCATCATCTTCCAGCAGTCCTGGATGACTGGGGAGGTTCCGCTGGACTGGAGGCTGGCTGATGTCGTGCCCATCTATAAGAAGGGGCGTAGGGAGGATCCGGGGAACTAGAGGCCTGTCAGCCTGACCTCGGTACCGGGGAAAGTCATGGAGTGGGTGATCTTGAGTGCGATCATGAAGCACTTGCAAGAGAACCGGGTGATCAGGCCCAGTCAACACGGGTTCATGAAAGGCAGGTCTTGCCTGAGTAATCTGATCACCTTCTATGATCAAGTGACTAAACTCTTGGACGAGGGAAAGGCTGTGGATGTAGTCTTCCTGGACTTCAGTAAAGCCTTTGATACAGTTTCTCACAGCATTCTGCTTCAGAAACTCTCGGCCTCTGGCCTGGATGGGCTCACACTCTCCTGGGTGAAAAACTGGTTGAATGACCGGGCCCAGAGGGTGGTGGTAAATGGAGTTAAATCCAGCTGGAGGCCAGTGACAAGTGGGGTTCCCCAGGGCTCAGTCCTGGGTCCAGTCCTGTTTAATGTCTTTATCAACGTCCTGGATGAAAGCATTGAGTGCTCCCTTAGCAAGTTTGCAGATGACTCCAAGCTGGGTGGAAGTGTCGATCTGCTGGAGGGTAGGGACGCTCTGCAAAGGGACCTGAACAGGCTGGACTGCTGGGCTGAGACCAACGGCAGGAGGTTTAACAAGGCCAAATGGCAGGTCCTGCACTTGGGGCACAACAACCCTAAGCAGAGGTACAGACTAGGAGAAACCTGGCTGGAAAGCTGCCAGGAGGAGAAGGACCTGGGGGTGCTGGTTGACAGCCAACTGAACATGAGCCAGCAGTGTGCCCAGGTGGCCAGAAAGGCCAATGGCATCCTGGCTTGTATCAGGAACGGCGTGACCAGCAGGTCCAGGGAGGTTATTCTCCCCCTGTACTCGGCACTGGTGAGACCGCACCTCGAGTACTGTGTTCAGTTCTGGGCCCCTCACCACAAGAAGGATGCTGAGGTTCTGGAGCGAGTCCAGAGAAGGGCAACAAAGCTGGTGAAGGGGCTGGAGAACAAATCTTATGAGGAGCAGCTGAGAGAGCTGGGGTTATTCAGTCTGGAGAAGAGGAGGCTGAGGGGAGACCTTATTACTCTCTACAACTACCTGAAGGGAGGTTGTGGAGAGGAGGGAGCTGTCCTCTTCTCCCAAGTGACAGGGGACAGGACAAGAGGGAATGGCCTCAAGCTCCACCAGGGGAGATTTAGGCTTGAGATTAGGAAGAAATTCTTCACAGAGAGGGTGGTTAGGCATTGGAACGGTCTGCCCAGGGAGGTGGTTGAGTCGCCGTCCCTGGAGGTGTTTAAGGTTAGGGTAGATGAGGTGCTTAGGAGCATGGTTTAGGGATTGGTGGGAATGGTTGGACTCGACGATCCAGTGGGTCTCTTCCAACCTGGTCATTCTGTGATTCTGTGATTCTGTAATTCCTTTAAAAAAGCATATAGCTGTCCATTGTCTACATACTTGAAATAGGCATTCTCCAAGTGTGAAACAATGCCAACAACATAGGCTGAATCAGTAACAATATTTATGGGTTGTGAAAACAACTTAAAGCATCTAACAACTGCAGCCAGTTCCACAATCTGAGGTGATCCTGACACTTGACAAATGTCTGATTTCCACATGCCCTGTTTGATCCTCCAAATAATCACTGATTTTCCAGTTTGCCCTGATCCATCTGTAAAAAGTCTCAACGCCTCCTTAAGAGGGATATGACTTAATTTTGTGGCAGGAATTAAGCTTATGCACTCAAGCAAACTCAAAATGGAGCTCAGAGGATAATGAATGCTAATTTGTCCTTTAAAGTCTGCTAATGCAATTTGCATAGAAAAGGAATGTTGCAAAAGCCCGTCTTCTTGTTGTTGAGTCATGGGAAGATAGATGGTTGAGGGATCTATCCCATCCAATTCCAATAAATGACTGAGACCCTTTTGAATTAACATAGCTAACATTTCATGCTGAGTTGTTATTGTTTTAGAAAACTGATGTGGTAAAAATATCCATTCTAAAGGTCTAAATTTGGCAGATGCACCTTCTACCCATTGAACTAAAACTCCAAATGGTTGGAATTTGGCTGAAACAATATATAATTCAATTGGAGTATTTAAACATTTGCAATATATTTGTTTCTGACTAAGCTTTTAGCAACCTTGTCTAATGCAACCAATGAATATTTGTCTAATTGCCTGGGAGAGGTTAAATCTGAATCCCCTTTTAACAATATAAACAAAGGATGTAATTCTTCTGTAGTGATGCCTATCAAGGGGCGTACCCAATTTATGGCTCCTAACAAGTTTTGCACATCGTTCAATGTCTTTAAAGAATATAAACGTTTAACTTGCTGTGGTTGAATAGTTTGTTCTTGGATTTTCCACCCCAAATATTTCCATGGAGAAGTTTTTTTGATTTTTCTGGTGCAACACAAAGACCTACTTGAGTAATTGCTGCTGTTACAGCTGCTACAGCCTTAGCCGTCTGTTCTGGTGTCGAGGCTGCAATTAAAATATCATCCATGTAATGATAAAACAGGGCTTGAGGATATAATTCTCAAACTGGTGATAAAGCTTTTGCTACAAACCACTGACAAATTGTTGGACTGTTGCACATGCCTTGCGGCAATACAGTCCAGCGATACCATTGGATCAGTTCTGCCCTATTAATAGAAGGAACAGAAAAAACAAAACGGGTTGCATCCTCTGGATGTAACAGAATGGTAAAAGAACAGTCTTTCAAATCTATAATGGTTAAGTCCCAGTTTTGTGGTAACATTGTCGATGAAGGCATTCCTGGTTGCAGTGCTCCCATAGGCTCAATAATCACATTTATTTTTTGCAAGTCCTGCAATAAATGCCATTTTCCTCTTTTCTTCCGTATTACAAACACTGGTGTGTTCCACGGGCTAGTAGTTGGTACAATGTATCCAGCTTGTAATTGTTCTTGCACTAAAGTTTTAATGTGGTTCAATTTCTCAGTGCTGAGGGGCCACTGTTCCACCCAGACCGGCTCATCTCTAGTCCAGGTTAGAGGCAGGGTGGTTTGCATCTCAGTGACCCTCATTAAAAATGGGTGCTTAAAGTCAGACCCCATCATGCTGCGCAGTCTCTGCCCCATAAGACAGTGGGAAGTGACAGAACATATGGTTTAAGAGTTGCCACACGACCCTCGGGGCCATATATGATTATGGAGTGTAAACTTTGTCGTGGACTAGTCACTCCCCCCAACCCCCGTCAGAGCCCGTCAGTGGTTCAGTCAATGGCCAATCTGCTGGCCACTCTTAAAGAAAAGACTGTTACATCGGCACCACTGTCTATAATACCAGTAAAATATTGCTCTCTGTTGCTCTGAGAGTGGCATACTTTGCAAGTTAACGTCAGTCGTGATGTTTGCAGTTTCTGCATCCATAGAATCGCAGGCTGGTCAGTGGAGACAAAACCTCCTTCCCGTATGTGATTTACTGCACGGGGTACAATTGCTTGAAAACAAAACAGCTGAGCAATTTTAGTGTCCTTTGGAGGCAGGGAGGCATAGACGTCCAAGACATTACTTGTATTGTTCCCATAGAATCGGCATCAATTAGTCCCAGTAAAACAAACAATCCTTGCTTTGTGACAGATGATCATCCAATTAACAGTGCACTAAGTCCATTTCCTAAGGGGCCCTTAACAGCCGTGGAGATGAGCTGAACTGCAGTGGTTGTTAATTCTGTATCGCTGGAGGTGGCCAGGTCCAGCCCTGCACTTCCTGCCGTGCTGGCACAGAGCTGGCTTGCATTGCAGCAGGGCTCTGAGGGGGTACTTGTATCGGGGCGTGCCCTCTCATCATCACGCTTGGCTGCATGTTTCCCTGTGTGCCCCAAGGTGCCGGTGCCCAATTGTCTTTGTGAAATCTTGATCTGCAAGTGTTCGCATAATGTCTGCCTTTTTGACACCGCGGACAGATTCCGGGACCTTGATTTTGATTTTGTCCCTCGGTATTCGGACCTACATGGCCCCTATTTCCTGAAGGACACTATAGTCGCAGGTGTCCTGTTTTTCCACAACTGAAACAAGTTCCCCTCTGCTTAGGTGTATGCATGGCCGCAAAAACATCAGCTATTAACATTAGGTCATGAGATCGAGATCTGACATTTTGGCATGGTCTCATCAGCTCAGCAAGTGATGGGTTTCTGTTTTGTAAAGGCCATAAGATTTTCTGACAATGTGCGTTTGCATTCTCTATTGCCAATTGTTTAAGCAAAGTTTCTCTAGTGATGGCATTCTTAACCTGCTTATTTAAGGCTTCTTGTAGTTTGTCTAGAAAAGTCATGTATGGTTCTGTAGCTTCTTGTCGAATATTCACAAAAGACTGTACGTGAGCCCCAGTGTCAGGGACATTCCGAAATGCCTTCAAGACAATAGCCTGTAATTGATGCAGCCCTTCTATTGGTATTCTAGTCTGGGCCATATTATCGATATAATTGCCCTTGCCCATTAAAGCATCGAGCCCCACATGTCGCAAGGGGCTATCGTGCCGGGAGTTGCAAATTATCCAGAGCTACTATAGTCCCCGACTCCTTTCAGTTTGATTGAAAGATAACATACTGCATAAGAGTCATAACTAATCGGGCAATTGATCTCCAGTCCTGCGGTGTAAGATGGTATGTGTCACCAATACCTTCTACCAAATTGAATGCGAATTGATGCAGTTAGTCCATTCTCTTTAACAGCTTTTCGAATCTCCTTTATCACTTTGTAACTAATTGTTTCCCAGCGCGGACCACCATCCTGCGCATAGATCACAGGAAAAGCTTGCAATATTTCAACTTCTCCCTGCCGCTGTGCCTCCCTCCTGACTTGTGCCCATTGGTCTGAGGGACAGGGTGGAGGTGGATAGGGCTCCTTCTCTGTGACTATTGGATCCAGATCAAAGGGTTTGTCAGCCCCCCCCGTCGGGGGGTGCAGAGGCCAGCACAGGCAGTGTAGGGGGCTCCTTCCCAGCTCCTCGTGACCACTATTATTGTTTCTATGCCTTCTTGGTTTTGCCACTGATGTTAAATTTTCTCAGGCTGGAGGCTGGCTGGTTATCAAAGCTCTCTGCACTCTTATCTCCAGAGGCTCCGCAGCATTCATGGTCATTTTTGCTCAGGATCTCTTCTGACAATGAACAAGTGAAAAATTGGGTGCATTGCAAAATTTAGTGGAGAAGCAAATAGATCAAGGGCATATAGTCCCAATTAATAGTCCTTGGAACACACCTGTACTTGTGACAAAAAGGAAATCTAGAAAATGGCGTTTATTACATGACTTTTCTAGACAAACTACAAGAGGCCTTAAATAATCAGGCAGGCAATATCGCTGCTAGAGAAATTTGCTTAAACAATTAGCCCTAGAGAATGCAAAACCGGACTTAGTGCACTGTTAATTGCATGATCACCTGTTACAAAGATTGCTTGTTTTACCAGAATTGACTGATGCTGACTTTACAAGAGCAATGCAAGTAATAGCTTGGATGCCTATGCCTCCTGGCTTTCTGTCAAAGGACACTAAAATTACTCAGCTGATTTGTTTTCCAGCAATTGTACCCCATGCAGGAAACCGCATACAGGGAGACGGAGGCTTTGGTTCGACTTACCAGTCTGTGATTCTATGAACGCAGAAACTACAAAAATCATGAACCTGCAAAGTACGACATTCACAGAGCAAAGAAGAATAATATTTTACCAAAAGTAAAATATTTGTTAGACAATCGATATAAGCCTTATTAGTTAATCCATATGCATATTTAAAGTGTTGTATGTGCCCAGTACCATGTGTAGTTTAAATATCCATAGCATCAAAAAATTGTGGATCCAATAGTGATAATCAATGTTGTATGAATGTATGCAGCTAGCTGAGAAATGAGTGATCGTGTGTGCGCGCACACATGTGTGTATGTGTGTGTTTGAAGCACTTCAAACGTTTGTAAGACTTGCAAATTGGTTTTGATTAATCTTGGAAATACATCTCTGGGACCTTTCAATCTCAAATGTCCACTAAGCCGGCAAACGGGTAGATTTACCTGGGGATCTTTGGAATGAAAGACTTCAGAAGGAAAAATTTTAAAATACCAGGCAAAACATAAAAAAAGGAAAGAGAGAGAGAGAAAAAAAAGAAAAAAGGAAAAAGCCTAGCCTTGCAGTTGTATGTGCCCCCCTGCTGCCCTCCTCTTTCCTTTCTAAGTTTTTTTTTCTCCTTTCAGCTTCTTTGCCGAAGTCCAGAGGAGTTAATGGTGTTATCTCTCTGGGGGAACCCAATTGTGAGAGCACTCTGCATTCCAGTGTCCCTCATCAGCAACTGCTGGGTCCTAGTGCAGACAACCTTTAGGGATAATTGAGCCATTGATAGAGGAAAATTCAAAAGAGTCATTACGAATTATTGAGTGGATATTTATGCCACATCAACCCCCAAAACCAATAGTAACTAGACTTCAATTGATTACAGTGATAATCACCAAGGGAAGAAAAAGAAGCATTCATTTATTAGGCCAGGACCCGACAATCATTTATATCCCAATGACAAAAGAACATGCTAAGTGATGCATGGCAAATATTTTGAATTTACAGATAGCTCTAAAACATTATCCAGGAAGTATTGATATCCACTTACTGAGTCATAAATTGTTTTCCTCTCTGTAAACATTACAAATAGAACAGAAGCCCTTATGTAGAGAGCGACCTGTTGACGGCCCTACAGTATTTACTGATGGCTCAGGAAAAACAGGAAGAGCAGTACTAACATGGGAAGAAAATGGACAGTGGGCAAATAAAGTGTAGTTTATGTAGCAGAAGGATCAACACTAATAGTGGAATTATACTGGGAGGTCTGCTGCTTGCCGGGAGCATCAGTGAGGGACGTTACTAAAAAGCTCCCTTCCCTGGTCAAAGACACCGACTACTATCCGCTTTTAGTTTTTCAAATTGGTAATGAGGAAATAGAACATAGAAGGCCTAAAGCCATCAAAAGGGACTTCAAGGCACTTGGGAGAATGATCGAGGGCTCTGGGGCACAGGTAATATTCAACTCCATCCCAATACTAAGGAACCAGGAGCAGGAAATGAGGAATAAGAAACGGGTTAATGAATGGCTTAGGGACTGGTGTGAGAAGAGGGGCTTTGGGTTCTTTAATCATGGGGAGGCCCATGCACCCCCAGGCTTTCTTACCAGGGATGGAACACGCCTGTCTGCTAGGGGGACAAAAGCCCTCACCAAAAACCTAGTTAAGCTCATAAATCGAGCTTTAAACTAGATGTGAGGGGGGAGGGGATGGAGGCCAGGCAGGATGGGAGTGAGCCTGGAGGTGAGACTTCAGTGGCAAAGGGGTGGTGTGCTGGCAACGCCTGCCGGTATATCACCACTAAGCAAGAGGGGGTGAGTGCAGCTGAGGATGGTAGGCAGCAAACTGGCACTGTGGCCTTAGTTAAGTCAAGAACCGCTCAGCTGGGGAGAAGCCCTATTGCGAAGGCTGAAGCTACGCCTGCCCAGCTGAAGTGCATTTACACCAATGCACCCAGCATGGGAAATAAGAAGGAGGAGCTGGAAGCTGTGGTAGGGCAGGGAGACTACGATGTTGTTGCCATTGCGGAGAAGTGGTGGGATGACTCGTACAACTGGAGCGTACCCATGGTGGGGTATAAACTCTTTAGGAAGGACAGGAAGGGCAGAAGAGGAGGCGGGGTAGCCCTCTATGTTAGAGAGGGCATTGATACCCTCGAACTGGACTACGGTCAGGATGGGACTGAGTGCCTGTGGGTGAAAATCAGAGGAGTCCATGGGCAGGAAGGGATTGTGATGGGAGTCTGCTATAGACCACCCAGCCAAGAAGAAGCAGCTGATGTATAATACAGCAGAAAGGAAGCAGTCCCAGAGATTCTCCCCCTGTACTCGGCACTGGTGAGACCGCACCTCGAGTACTGTGTTCAGTTCTGGGCCCCTCACCACAAGAAGGATGCTGAGGTTCTGGAGCGAGTCCAGAGAAGGGCAACAAAGCTGGTGAAGGGGCTGGAGAACATATCTTATGAGGAGCGGGTGAGAGAGCTGGGGTTGTTCAGCCTGGAGAAGAGGAGGCTGAGGGGAGACCTTATTACTCTCTACAACTACCTGAAGGGAGGTTGTGGAGAGGAGGGAGCTGTCCTCTTCTCCCAAGTGACAGGGGACAGGACAAGAGGGAATGGCCTCAAGCTCCGCCAGGGGAGATTTAGGCTTGAGATTAGGAAAAAATTCTTCACGGAAAGGGTGGTTAGGCATTGGAACAGTCTGCCCAGGGAGATGGTTGAGTCACCGTCCCTGGAGGTGTTTAAGGTGAGGGTGGATGAGGTACTTAGGGGCATGGTGTAGGGATTGGTGGGAATGGTTGTACTTGACGATCCAGTGGGTCTCTTCCAACCTGGTCATTCTGTGATTCTGTGATTCTATACGCAGTGCTAAAGCCTTTGAACAGCATCATAGTCCATTTTATTTAGTTACAGTTTCACAACATGTAGCCAGAGTAGTGCAGCATATAGAAAGAGGATGGTTAAAAGAGATAAACAATGAGTGATTGCTTTTAAATGTTAAAGCAGTTATGATTTCAATTCACAGTTAGAAGAGCAGACCTTTACGTGATGCACATTCGGGGTCACTCATCACTTCCAGGATTTATAGTCATAGGGAACGGAATAGCAGACAGACTGACAGCAGGGCCAGTCCAAGGCCCACTACCAACATCATTCAGCAAGCTCTAATATCACATAATCTTATCATCAGTCTGCCAAGGCACTACGTAGGCAACTTAAAATTTCATTAGAATTAGCCCGGAACATAATAACATATGCCCGGATTATCAATAAATAACACCATTACAGCCTAGAGGGAATTAAGTGCTTTACAAATTTGGCAAAAAGATACTATTCACATACCTGAATTTGGAAGACTGAGATATGTACATGTTTCGATTGACAGGTATTCAAATGCGATATGGGCAACAGCACATACAGGGGAATCCTTAAGGCGAATAGTGAACTCACACAGGTAAAAACAGATAACGGACCAGGATATGTAAGTGACTGGCTTAAAAAGTTTGTCAAACCTAGGGAATAACACGTCAGGGGCATGCCACATTGTCCACATGGACAGGCGATAGTAGAACGAGCCCATCAGAAACTAAAAAATATATTGTTAAAACAAAAGGGGGGAATGAAGGATAAAACACCATAGAACAGATTAAGGAAAGCACTGTATGCATTGAATTGCTTAAATGTGAGAGAGAATTAGGAAATAGGAAAATCACCTATAGTAAGGCAGTTTTTCATCTTTACAAAGGGTCAGCAGCTCAGTAAGGAAGGACCATATCAGTTAATAACATGGGGTCGAGGATGTGCTTGTGTTTCCACAGGTCAAGCACCCAAGTGGATGCCAGCATGGTGTGTCTGTCCGTATCTAAGCGCAGATAGCAATTATGACAAAGATGACGGCGATACTAATACGGACAGCAATAATGCTGGGGCTATATCAGCACTCATGGATGGGGCAAAGAAGCTTGAAGATGAATGATGACTGAAAAAAAGAAAACTCCCCCCAAAAACCCCAAAAAACTTGTTATAAAGGATTCTTAAGTCAGAAAGCTAGCTGAAGCCCTTAATCAAAATCAGTTTTCTTGCATTAATATAATTCTGTGTATCTGTAGTAAGTTATTTCTGTGTTTAATCATGTGTCAATCATGTTTTCTGTGAAAGGTACAACAAACAATTGATGGTTTATATAGTTTATAACGTTTATAAATAAAAGAAGCGGGAAATGTGGGCATAAAGATTCCAGTATTGTGTATATGCTGGGGCAAATGGCTGATGCCTTGGTGTACCTGCAGTATTAGCAGCAAGCACAGAGCAAACAGCTGATGTTCTCATGCTTGCTAGCTTGTTGAGACCTTGGAATCTTTATTAAGACCCGTGGGTTAATAGGGAAGGAGTGCACTAGGTGGAAAACATGAAGATAAGGGGCACATCTGTGGAAAACAGAGGGTTTCACTCTGTTGCTGCGCTGCAGGATTCTCACGGGTGGAATTTCACTGGAAATGGTCCAAATTGGGAAAGGCAGCGTGTCGGGGTCCATTTGTTCCGTGGCGATCCCGGGAAGAATCACAGACACATCAATATGATGCAGATTCAATCCGTTTATTTCACAGGCTGCACACACTTATATACCATCTCATACAGGCTTTGTTCGCTAGTCATCTAATCATTGGTTAATAACTACTTCTTTACTTTTAAATCCATTGGTTAGTATCCAATTACATTATCAAAACACACGCTCTGACTCCACCTAACCTTCCGCACTCCAAGTCGGTTGCTTAGTTACATTGTCCCTTATCTTGAGACCTCAGCAACTTGTTCATGATAGACACCGAACTGACTCATATTCCTTTAGCACCGCTAGGGCCCCAACACCTCCCCCTCTTTTTTCAAACACCATATTGGCTATTCTATTAATTTGTGATTGAAAACATTTAATTATACACGGAGTTACAATCATCATTATCAACAATACTAATAACACGGTTAGTATAGGACGAACAAAAGAAATCAGCCATGATCCTAAGCCCAAAGTTTTAAGCCAAGACTCTAGCCCCCATGCTTCTTCTTTTAACTTATGTAGTCCCTGCTTCATTTCTTTAAGTTCATTAAAGATGGAAGATGAATGATCAGACAGGTTCATACAACACATTCCTTCAAACTCTTCGCAACCATGACCTTGTGCTAACAACAATAAGTCAATGGCAGCTCTATTCTGTAACACAGCATGATTAACACTGGCTACATCTTGAGTCAATTTTCCTAAAATGTCAGATGTCAAATTCAATTCGGCTTTGGTCCAACAGGCTACTTGTTTCAAGGCTGTCATCAATTTAGTAGTTACCGCTCCAGGCATAAACATTGAGGTAACGGCAGTTCGTAGCTTAGACCAAAATATTGGTTCACCAATTTCTTCACAATCTAACTCATGAATTTCTCTTTTAGACCGTGACGATGATGCTACTTTTGCCAGTTTTATTACCTGAGTTATATTAGGGTGAAACAAACTCAATTTTCCTAGATAACATGGTCCCCCATTAGGATTGCTTGGGACTCCGTTCCATTCTCTATTACCACAAATGAGAAATATTCCTGGTGGTAATACCTTTGCTTTGCTATTAGTCAAATTGCAATTACTATATGTTTGCTCGTGTACATCTCGCGTCTTCAATTGTGAATCTAGTGTACCCCAATAGTTCGTATTTTGCATGCTTGTTGGTGGTAAAAAAGATACCCAACCTCCCCGTCGGGTGGCATTAGTAGCATTCAAGCATCCCCAAATATCTAATTCTTCTGGTGGACTGGTACGATTGTCAAACAAATTTGTTATTATGGCACATTGCCATCCTCCATCTCTCTGCTCCTGGGTTAAGCCCGGAATCAGAAGGCTAAGGCTAGCATTGATCTGATCAAAGTTCAGTACCGACGTATTTTTAAGCCAGTTTTTAAACTCTGAGGGTTGCCACACAGGAACTCCAATTAAACATGTTTGAAATGGTTCTGTTACACTGCCTAAACCCAAACACATGGAACTCTGATTTGTTATATTTGCTATCGTCATCCATACGTTCTCTCGGGGTAGACCAAATTGCACTACAGCATTCACACCAACACCTTGTGATAGCCACCCAGTTACAATGACTGATACTACATAAAGATATGCCAACATCTTCAATCTTTCAGTTCATATATTACAATAGATTTTCAAAGGCTTCACCAAGCCATTGTCAGACGTCTTCCGATGTAGACTCCGTTGACTCTACCGCTGTTCTAAGCCATGGACGAACCCACTTGGCTGGTATCCACTGGTTTCCTTGATCTGAAACGACACAAGCATATCCCCTTCCCCAAGTCAACAGAATATATGGACCTTTCCATACATTCTCTTGGGGAATAAACACTTCAACCTGTACATTATGATTTGATAGATCTCCAGGATTGTACAAAAAGTGAGAGTCGACAGGTACTCTATCACCCTCTCTTGGATTTTACCAGTTTAACACATAACATACTTTTGCTACCAGTTCATGGGGTCCCAATTCCCCCTCTTTTTTCAAAATCAACAGTAGTCGCTTCAGTTCATGGTGATAACGTTCAACGATAGCTTGCCTGGTGGAATTATGTGGAACACCTGTGACATGCTTAATATCCCATTGTTCAAAAAACTTCTTACATAAGGCGCTATTATAGGCAGGTGCATTATCAGTTTTGATCAAGGAGGGTTTTCCCAGGATGGCAATGGCTTGTGTCCAATGAGCTCTTGAAGCCCTGGCGTTGGTTGATGTTGCTGCTGTAGCCCACATGGCCTTTGAACAGGTATCTATGCTGACGTGTAAAATTTTCAATTGCCCAAAAGGTGCAAACTTGGTCGTATCTGTCTGCCAGATTTGTCGGGGCTGTAATCCCCGTGGATTCACCCCACCTTCTTGGATCGGGGTCAATCGAGCACAATCAGGACACGCTGCAAGAATTGCTCTCGCATGAGCTCTGGTGATTTTAAACTGTCTTTGTAAGGCACGAGCTGATTGATGAAAAAACGCATGTGCTTCAGTAGCCTGTGAGATCATGTTAGGCAGAGCGGTGACAACACCCGAAACCGCTGCATCAATAACTTCATTTCCTTTTGTCAAAGGTCCGGGGACAGACGTGTGGCTCCTCACATGGGTGCACCACAAAGATGCACTTCTAGATTTGATGATGTTCCATAATGGATAAACAACTCTTGGAGCGCATCATTAGTTATTTGTCCCAACAAAGAGCCTGAAATGCGATTTATTACCCCCACAGAATAGAGGGAGTCTACTACAAGATTCAAAGGCTGGTCGTGAAATTCAGTCAATGCCCAAAGTACTGCTCTTATTTCTAAAACTTGAGCAGATCCCTTTCCTATTTTAGTTTTGATCACCCATTGTTGATTTTGTAAAAATGCAAACCCATACTTTGCGGTCTTCGAGCTAGCATCAGTAAACACTGTAATGGCCCCCCCAATAGGCTGTGACTGGATTACATTTCTTTCTTCTAGTTGTAAATGCGTATGGAATAAGGGATGTCTTGGGTAGTGGTTATCAAGATCAGTGCTTATAGTTGCTAAGGCAAAGGCATTACTCGCATTAGACCAGTCTTCTATTAGGTCCAAAGAGGTTATTGGCAAAATGATTTTACCTCGTTCCTTTCCGGATATGAGCCGTACACGTCTACGGGTTTTTAACAGCAGTTGACCAATGGCCTCAAATTGAGGAGTAATTGTCTTCATCAATCGAACAGGTAAAAATACCCATTCTAAAACATACAAAGTTTGGTCCAAATCAATTTGTCCAATGACGACGGCAACCTCTTTGTCTCTGTTATACACTATGATATTGACAGACAACATAGGATCATACCAATAAGCTGCATTTTCACCTATTTTCCTCTCAATTTTTTCCAAGGCCTCAAGAGCATTTTTGGTTAAAGTTCTAGGGGCACTCGGATCTGTAGCTCCTTTTAATAGGTCAAACAAAGGTGTCAGATCCTCATTAGTGATTCCACAAAAGATTCGCAACCATTGAAGGACACCTATTAATTTTTGCACATCATTAATAGTTCTAACATTTGAATTTATCTTTACCTTTTGTGGGCGTATTCTATTTTCTGTCATTGTCATACCTAGATAATTCCACGGAGCTGATCGTTGAACTTTCTCTGGTGCAATGATCAAACCATATGATTGCAAACAATACTGGAGAGATTTCTCTTGCTCACCACTAATAGGTTTGGGGCTAGCAATTCATATATCATCCATATAATGATATACACACAACCCAATATTTTCCTTCCTCCACAACTGCAAAGCTAAATCCACATACCACTGGCAAATAGTAGGAGAGTTCTTCATTCCCTGTGGGAGCACTGTCCATTCATATCTTTTTGCTGGGGCCATTCGATTTATAGAAGGCACAGAGAATGCAAATTTTTTACAATCCTCAGGATGCAATGGGATTGTGAAAAAACAGTCCTTCAAATCAACAATCAACAAATACCAATTTTTTGGTATCATAACTGGTGACGGGAGTCCCGGTTGTAGAGCTCCCATATCATGCATACACTTGTTTACCGCTCTCAAATCTTGCAGAAGTCTCCAATTCCCCGATTTTTTCTGAATCACGAATACAGGTGTATTCCACGGACTTGTTGAGGGTCGGATGTGACCAGCATGTAGCTGTTCAGCTACCAGTTGTTCCAAATGTTGCAGCTTCTCTTGGTTCAGCAGCCACTGATCAACCCACACGGGGTTATTACTTTTCAATGTCGGGCGAGAGCTGCCATCAGTGGTTGCTGTCAAAAAGATGACTGAAGAGTAACTCCTCACTGACTTAAAACATCTCAACCAATAATCCACAGGGGAGTATGGATTACATAAGGTCGTGTCCAAGCTGTATTTCCTTCACTATCTTGTATTTGCAATAGAAGTGTGCTTAACCTGGTAGCCATCGCTCCTCCTATCCCTGTGACTGAATTAGCTGATTCTGTTCTCCAGCTTGATGGCCACGCATTAGCCGGTACAATGGTAACATCAGATCCCGTATCCAGCATTGCTTCCATGTCTAACTTTATTCCATCAGGACCCTGAATTGTTATCTGTTGTTTTGGACGTTTGTTAGTGATTTTCTCACAAAAGGCTATCTGTGGGAGTCCAGTAGATCCAAACCCTTCCTCTCCTCTTATACGTGTTGTAGTTTGAGGCTCTTGACTTCTAAAAGGGATTAGTTGTGCTATTTTTGACCCCTTAGGTATAGTCACAGGGGGCGCAAACACCTTAATCATAATACTTATTGTCCCAGTATAATCGGCATCAATACATCCTGGGAGAACGAAGATGCCCATTCTGGTTGCAGACGATCGCCCAAGCAATAAGGCAGAAAGTCCATTTCCCAAAGGACCAGTACCCGTAGATGGTATGACATGCACACTACTGTCGCGAATTATTGTGGATTCTGCCACGGCCAGGTCGACTCCTGCACTGCCTCTAGTGGCGGCTGACAATTCGTCGAGACAGCCACGGTCAGCGGATATTTGTTGGCCGCGTCCGTCAAACCGCGGCTCACCGGGTTTCCCGACAAAGGCGTTCCATCCTTTTTAAACCGAGAGCAACACTCTACAGCTTTATGACCAAATTTCTGGCATCGACTACATTCCCCTCGAAAAGCGTCGGCTTGCCTCAATCCACCACTTCTCTCATTCTTCTTATTTGCTTCAGGGCAATTCCTTTTTAAATGACCCATTTTTCCACAACTAAAGCAAGCCTCTTGGAACTCACGGTCACCTCTTCCTTGCACCTGGGCTCCTTTCAATGCTACCACCATTGCTTGTGCATGTATCTTGGCCTTTTCTTGCTCCCAGAGTAGTGGGGCTCGAGCACAAGTTTCTATCATTTGAGTAAGACATGCTCCTGGGGGTAGTGATGCTATTAATTTTTTACACGGATCATTAGCATTCTGAGTGGCTAATTCTTTTGTCAAGACTGCTTTCATTTCTGTCGGAACGTTTGGAGCCCTATCAATAGCTTCTCGGAGCCTGTCTACAAATTCTAAAAATGGCTCCTCCGGTTTCTGCATAATACGAGTATATGGCAATTGAGGTGATCCTACTTCTGGTAAAGCTATAAAGGCAGATAGAGCAGCATTCTTAGATTGTAATAAAATTCGTGGATGTAAAGCAGCTTGATGCTGGGGGTCACGAAACACTCCTGTGCCCATTAATTGCTCCAAATTTGCTGTTCTTAAGGGATCCCCTTGCTGAAGGTTTAGATTTTCTAACATATGTCCTTCTAGTCTTTCTTGCCATTTCGCCATCCACAGCATATATGCTGTGGGAGATAAGATTAGTTCCATGATGGCCTTAGAATCTGTTGGTACTAACTGAGAATATCTAAATAACGCTTGGATTTGATTTCGGACAAGTTTGTTATCAGTTCCATACTGCATTACACTCTTCTGTATCTGTGTTATCATTCTCCAGTCTATGGCTTCCCATCTAACACCGTTTGCATCTTGCACCACTGGCATAGCTATAGGTGTCAAGGAAAAGTCGCCTACCAGATGAGCGTTTTCTATTACTCCTTTCCAACGGGAGTGGTGATTATATTCTAAGTCACTAGGTGGCAACGCATCCTCATTCTTTGATAACCCAGCCTCCTTTGTTCTCCAGGAGCGGAAAAGAGACGCAAATAGCCTTGCTTCTTCCTTATCAACATGACCAGACCTTCTCTGAACTTCCTCATTCCTCCGCTCCAGCACTTCCTGCTTTTCTTTGCAAGTAAGCCTGGCTGATGACCCATATTTAGATTTTAAATAGTGATCAGCCTCCTCAGTCGTCCATTCCCCGTCCTCTACCATGCGCAAAAGCCATTCTCGCTGTGGTGCAGATACTAACTTTCCCTGTCTTTCTACTTCCAGTCCATCTAATTGTTTTTCGATGTTTTTTAAACCTTCCACAATTGCCTTATGTGCCTGCTGATAGGCTTTCTTTACAGTTGCTTGACCTGAAGTTCTATCAAGCCTCTTCATTTAATTAAGTAACTGTGTCATTACTTTCTCCTGCTTCTGCAGTCCAGATAACTGTTTTACTTCATCAGGGGGCAAAGGGATTTCTGCTGGATCAAGGTCCATCGGTGGCACAGTAGGCGTCGATGGCCCTGGTAATTGTTCTTCAGTCCAGGGGGGTAATTCGTCATCTAGTCCTCCCCAAGCCTCTTTCTCCGCCAAGGAGATGGGAAACGCCCTTTTACGGTTGCACTCAAAATCATCGCAAGCAACATCCTCTTCAGCCTTAACTTCCCCTCTAACCTTAAGCCTCTTTTTCCCTTCATATTCCGGGAGTACCGTCCAGGTCGAATCGATTAAAGACTCTTTTCCTTCACCTGAGTCACCGCCCCCTCGACGTAAAGCATCCCGCAGCGCTGCTGCTACCTGAGCTTCACCATTCCATTGCTCTATTAGCATTCGAACAGCATGGAATGTTTTCTCGTGAGTTCTCGCCTCCTTAGATCCTAATTGTACGTTTTCCCAAAGTTCTCTTCCAACTTGTTCCCAGGCTGTGCAACTATACAGTTGAGCCATATTAGTGAAAAAAACCTTTCTTCGGCACCACAAAAGCAACCCCGTTACTGCTTGCCAATCTAATTTACTATCAGTCTTATCTGCGAGCTTCATTAAGCTCTCCAGCGCAGCGCGCTCCAATGCCGATGCGGCAATTCCCATCCTGCGTCCCTGACTCACCGGTCAGTCGTGGCCACTTCCCGCCTCTCTCGGACGGCCCAGCTCACCCTCCAGGGGTCTTTTTCCCTCGCTGGCAGCAGGATCTTCCTCGCCCTTCCTCCACAACCTCCTTTACCCCTGTATCACGTCGGGGTCACCAGTTGTCGGGGTCCATTTGTTCCGTGGCAATCCCGGGAAGAATCACAGACACATCAATATGATGCAGATTCAATCCGTTTATTTCACAGGCTGCACACACTTATATACCATCTCATACAGGCTTTGTTCGCTAGTCATCTAATCATTGGTTAATAACTACTTCTTTACTTTTAAATCCATTGGTTAGTATCCAATTACATCATCAATACACACGCTCTGACTCCACCTAACCTTCCGGACCCCAAGTCAGTTGCTTAGTTACATTGTCCCTTATCTTGAGACCTCAGCAACTTGTTCAAGATAGTCACCGAACTGACTCATATTCCTTTAGCACCGCTAGGGCCCCAACAGCAGCGGGCCTGGACAACAATGGCAAATTGATTTTCACCCTCATACAGTATGGTTGGTATGATCAATCTTTTTGGCTGATGTGGCAAAATGTAACTCCCTCATTTATCCCTGTCATTGAAAGCTGGTTTTGTACAGTAAATGGTTATGGAAATGCAATTGGAATGTATTTGATGGAAAAGGGAATATGAAACGATGGATCTGCAAAATTGTTGCCACTAGGCTATTTTTTGATCTGTGGTGATCGGTCTTGGGCAGGAATCCCCAGTAAAGTAGTAGGGGGTCCATGTTATCTTAGCAAATTGACCCTATTTGCTCCTAGTATGGATCATTTCAATATTTCAAGACGACCTCGTGTGAAGTGAGCTCTTTCTGCAAAGAACTTGCATTTCCATAGTCAACTGTGTTTGTGTTAAGTGTTGTTTCTTACAGAGAAGTGTAGCAAATGGAACAAAAGTCTTAAGAAAACAATTTTCCTAAACAGGGAATGTAGTTATTTTCCAAGTACAACATTTGGAACTACATCGGATTTCTGTAGTGCAAGGTCAAGTAAGATATGATGATATGCATGACAAATTACCTATATTGGAAACAGTTCTTTTAGAATTTCAGAGGTTCTAAAATATAATAACTGTTATAAAAGCATGGCTGGAAAATAGAATAATAATAGACAATTTTCAAAATGTAATCACTTCAGCAACAAATTGCTTAAAGTGTACTTGCTAGGATATATTAGTAAACTGTTTATGATCTTGTGGGGGGTGGCAGTCAGGCACAACAGCTGGAATGCCTATAACAGCTCTCATCAATGAAATTTGGCATTGTGTTTCTGAAACCTAGTGACTACCCCAAAAATTATTTGTACAACTGCATGTATATAACCAGAAACAACACCTGTACTAGGTAATGGAACAAAGATTTCTTTGGGTTGGAAAGTGTCTCCATAGAGAAAGTAGTTGTTGTAAATCTAAAAGTATACTGCTAAACACTCATCTATCTTCATTATCCAGAGGATTTGCTATGTCCTGGTATGGAATATATACTAAACCGTGGCAGGAGGCATCGATCCCAAACATGCATTTCAAACAGCTGATTAGAAGAAGTGAAGAAGCTGCTTGCAACTCTTTTCACCTGCAGTCTCCTGGAGGAAAAAGTAAAAAAAAATTCCTCTTTCTAATAATCCAATGAAGACAACCAGCTTGTTCACCTGTGCTTACAAAGTCAGATAATATGAAATATCAAGTATTTTGAACAATGATTTTGGACTTCTTGAAATTAATACTTGGTGGGAGTTGGGTGGGATTGTTAGACCAAGATATTCTTCTGGCAATGGGAACGAAAGCAAACCCACTCCTTATCCTGCTAAAGTGAGTGCTGCTTTTCTATTCCACAGTGTGGAGAGCCAAGTAGAGAGAGGTTGCATTTCATACAAACGTGCATGTGGCTGACTTCAGAGCTGCTCAGGGCACTAGTCCATACTTACCTTAATGTCATATTTTCAGTGAGGAATCCTAATTCAGTTGAAATTATGGGTATTGGAAATAAATTCTGTCCTCAAAAGATGATAACATTCTGGGAACAGAAACAGAATGGTTGCAGTTCATGGTGAGCTCCTCTGAGCTTTTTTATGTGCATATAGAATCAAAAAAAGGTTTGGGTTGGAAGGGGCCCTAAAGATCATCCAGTTCCAACACCTCTGTCATGGGCAGGGGCACCTCCCACTAGATCAGGCTGCTCAAAGATCCATCCAACCTGGCCTTGAACACTTCCAGGGAGGGGGCATCCACAACTACCCTGGGCAACATGTTCCAGTGCCTCACCGTCCTCATTGTGAAGAATTTCTTCCTAATGTCTCACCTTCCAATTTAAAGCCATTCCCCCTCTTCCTATCACCACAAGCCCTTGTAAAAAGTCCCTCCCCAGCTTTCTTGTAGACCCCCTTCAGGTACTGGAAGGCTGATATAAGGTCTCCCTGAAGCCTTCTCTTCTCCAGGCTGAACAAACCCAACTCTCTCAGCCTGTCCTCATAGCAGAGGTACTCAAGCCCTCTGATCACCTTTGTGGCCCTCCTCTGGACCCATTCCAACAGCTCCATATCCTTCTTATGTTGGGGATTCCAGAACTGGACACAATACTCCGGGTGGGGTCTCACAAGAGTGGAGTAGAGGGGGAGAATCACCTCCCTCGACCTGCTGGCCACGCTTCTTTTGATGCAGCCCAGGATACAGTTGGCCTTCTGGGCTGCAAGTGCGCATTGCTGGCTCATGTTGAGCTTCTCATCAATGAGCATCCCCAAATACTTCCCTGCAGGACTGGTCTCAATCACATCATCCCCAATGGTGTACTGAAATTGGGGATTGCCCCAACCCAGGTGTAGGACCTTGCACTTGGCCTTGTTGAACCTAACGAGGTTCACACAGGCCCACTTCTCCAGGTTGTCCAGGTCCCTCTGGATTACATCCTATCCTTCTGGTGTGGCAACTGCACCACTCAGCTTGTTGTCATCTGCAAACTTGCTGAAGGTACACTCAATCTCACTGTCTATATCATCAATGAAAATATTAAACAGCTCTGGTCCCAGTATGGACCCCTGAGGGACACCACTTGTTACGGATCTCCATCTGGATGGTGAGCCATTGACCACTACTCACTGAATGTGCCCATCCAACCAATTTCTTATCCACCATACCATCCACCCATCAAATCTATATCTCTCCGATTTAGAGAGAAGGATGTTGTTGGGGTCCATGTCAAAGGCTTTACAGAAGTCCAGATAGATCACATCCATTCCTTTTCCCATGTCAACTGATGTGGTCATCCCATCATAGAAAGCCACTAGATTGGTCAGGCAGGACTTGTCCTTGGTGAAGTCATGCTGGCTGTCTCTAATCACCTCTCTGTCCTCCATGTGCTTTAGCAGATCTCCTAGGAGGATCTGTTCCATGATCTTCCCAGGCACAGAAGTGAGGCTGACAGGTTGGTGGTTCCCAGAGTCATCTTTTCTACCCTTTTTATGGGCACAATGTTGCCCTTCTTCCAGTCACCAGGGACTTCCCCTGACTGCCATGACTTTTCAAATATCATGGAGAGTGGTTTGGCAATCACATCAACCAATTCCCTCAGGACTCTGGGGTGCATCTCATCAAGTCCCATAGACTTATGTACGTTCAGGTTCCTCAGGTGGTAACGAACCTGATCTTTGAAGGACTTAGTTCAAATGTGTATCTCTAAACAGTAAAATAAGTTACCTGTAAGTCTCCTCAATGATCCAATTGATTAGTCTCAAGAAAACAAATTAACAGCAACAAATGTGATGCAAATGTGATGCATATCTACAAGAAGGGCTGGAAGGAGGATCTGGGGAAGGTTATTGAGCTGGTCATCTTGAGTGCTATCACATAGCACACCCAAGACAACCAGGTGATCAGGTCCACTCATCATGTTTTTAGGAAAGGCAGGTCCTGCCTGACTAACCTGATCTCCTTCTATGACTAGCGAGATGACTTTTGTTCAACTTCTTTCAATTATATTGCTTGTGCCCAAGAAAGGAGAGGAGACCAAGTGTTCTTCCACTGACATTTTCAGAAGAAGTATTGATCTTCCAAGGTGTCTCTCAAAAAATTAAAAATTAAATTAAAATGCAGGGAAGAATATTGAGTGTGGCTAGTCTGAGTGCATTTGCCATTTATGCTAGTGCTATTTCATGACTTGAAAATACATTACGTTTAATATGGGCTCTCCAGGGACTAAGTTTACTAAATAAGTGAATCAGATGATATGAAGAAAACAAATAGTAGACTGCAAGAGTCTTGTCTCTTCCTTCTCTGTTTTTCTGTTCCCTTGGTGCACTCCATCTACTTGTAAAAGTCTATCAGAAATGAAGGTTTAGGTAAACTTATATTAAGTGGTATATAGAGAATAAAATCTAATCATTAAATTCAAGATCATTGTAATTGTTTTAAACATAGTGCCGTATAGATTGTCTAGTCAGGTTAATGATTTGTCACATAATTTGTAGCTACTTGTGGAATTTTTGTTCTTGCTAAATAGAAAATGTTTATTTTTGCCATTTGGCAGCTTAGTATTTTCACTGGAAGAAGAAAAAAGCCTTGTGCACTTTTGCAGTTTGTGTACTGGATAATAATGTGTTCTGAATCATTGTTTCAGAGTTTCTCTTCCTGTCTATTTTAACACCATTTTTTTTTTCCGCTCTGCATTTTTCACTCTTTCTTCTCAACCCAACCACCACCAGTCTCTTAAAACTCTTGGAATCCTCTGATATTTAAGTCATTTTTAAGTCATTTGAGCATCTTGTCAGTATGTCAAGAACTGGCATATTTGCAAATTGCAGAAGTCAATTCATAAAACAC
Source organism: Clamator glandarius (assembly GCA_033459285.1). Lineage (NCBI taxonomy): Eukaryota > Metazoa > Chordata > Aves > Cuculiformes > Cuculidae > Clamator > Clamator glandarius. The sequence continues at coordinate 651,334 of JAUNZM010000566.1, read as the reverse complement.
ATGAACTGTGCAAAAGTTTACTTTGGTGCATATCTAGAGCTTTCCAGTTAATTTTAAATTAAATTTTCAGTGTGGTTTGTGTACTTGAACCATGCACAAGGCAACTGCTAAGGATGGAAACCTGTAATACTTGTAATTATTGCACCTTATGTACAAATTAATCTTTAGTTGTGTAGAATTGACATTTTTACTGTCACTTTATTATCCTTAGGAGGCAGACTTTGAAAAGAAATAACATCTGTATATATTAAAATTTATAGTTCTATCTGGTTAGGGTGGGTGTCATGCTAGACAATTTCTTATGAAGTGTGGTGTCTGTTATGGAAATCGTCACTGTATCTTTTCTCAAGCATAGGAAGGAACTTCATAATTTGATAGAATGCCAGCTGCTTTTAACTAGAATTGAATGTGGTCCACTATCCATCAATTATAATCATGGATGTGTGTGGGTGTCTTATCAGTAAACTCTCATGTCTGTGCGAGAAGTGTGGGAGGTAATAAGAGCATGGGATAAAATAGTTGATATATGGTACATTTTCTTTATAAAACTTATTCTGAATATATCTTGTAGTCCTTTAATTCACATCTTCCTCAAATAAATTAATTCTATGTTTGCTTAAAGGTATATTAATGAAGCAGTACCATTTTTTGGTTTGTTTTTCTCTGAGGTCCGTAGGCTCTTCTGGAGTCTGCCCTCAACTTCCAGAGGGGAGACTTTGGACTGTTCAGAAGGCTGGTTGGCAAAGTCCCACGGGAGACAGTACTTAAGGGCAAGGGAGCCCATGAGGGCTGGGCGCTCTTCAAAAAGGAAATCCTAGCAGCTCAGGAGCAAGCCATCTCCATGTTCCAGAAAAGGAACCAACGGGGTAAAAAAACAGCTTGGTTGAGTAGGGAGATCTTGAGAGACATCAAGAAGAAGAGGAATGTCTATGAGCTTTGGAAGAAAGGATAGATGTCTTGCGTGGACTACAGGAGAGAAGTGAGACCATGCAGGGAAAAAATCAGGAGGGCTAAGGCCCAACTAGAAATCAGATTGGCAAAGTCTGTGAAAGCTAACAAAAAAAATCTTTCGATAAATATATTAACAAGAAAAGGAGGACTAGGGAGAATATACAGTCCCCATTGGATGCAGAAGGAACAACAATGACAGGGGATGAGGTACTTAATGCCTTCTTTGCCTCAGTCTTTCATTGTAAAGAAAGTTGTTCCCTCTGTGTACAAACCCAGGAGTTAGAGGAACAGAATGAGGCTACCATGATCCAAGAGGAGGCGATTAGAGACTTGCTTGCCCAGCTAGACACCCACAAGTCTATTGGGCTGGATAGGATACATCCAAGAGTATTAAAGGAGCTGGTGGATGTGCTTGCCAAACTCCTTTCCATCATCTTCCAACTATCCTGGGAGACTGGGGAAGTACCACTGGACTGGAGGCTGGCTGATGTTGTGCCCATCTACAAGAAGGGTCGCAGGGAGGATCCAGGGAACTACAGGCCTGTCAGACTGACCTCAGTGCCAGGGAAAGTCATGGAACAGGTGATCTTGAGTGCCATCATGAAGCACATGCAAGAGAACCAGGTGATCAAACTCAGTCAACACGGGCTCACGAAAGGCAGGTCTTGCCAAACTAACCTGATCCCCTTCTATGACAAAATGACTCGACTACTGGAAGAGGGAAAGGCTGTGGATGTAGTCTTCCTGGACCTCAGTAAAGCCTTTGATACAGTTTCTCACAGCATTCTGCTTAGGAAACTGTCAGGCTCTGGCCTGGACAGGCGCACACTCTCCTGCGTGGAAAACTGGTTGGATGGCCGGGCCCAGAGAGTGGTGGGAAATGGAGTTAATTCCAGCTGGAGGCCAGTGACAAGTGGGGTTCCCCAGGGCTCAGTGCTGGGTCCGGCCCTGTTCAATGTCTTTATCAATGACCTGGATGAAGGCATTGAGTGCACCCTTAGCAAGTTTGCGGATGACACTAAGCTGAGTGAAAATGTGGATCTGATGGAGAGTAGGGAGGCTCTTCAAAGGGATCTGAACAGGCTGGACCACTGGGCTGAGACCAATGGCATGAGATTTAAGAAGGCCAAATGCTGGGTCCTGCACTTGGGGCACAACAACCCTATGCAGAGCTACAGACTAGGAGAAGTCTGGCTGGAAAGCTGCCAGGAGGAGAAAGACCTGGGGGTGTTGGTTGACAGCCATCTGAACATGAGCCAGCAGTGTGCCCAGGTGGCCAAGAAGGCCAATGGCATCTTAGCTTGTATCAGAAATGGCGTGACAAGCAGGTCCAGAGAGGATATTCTCCCTCTGTACTCGGCACTAGTGAGACTGCACCTCGAGTACTGTGTTCAGTTCTGGGCCCCTCACCACAAGAAGGATGCTGAGGCTCTGAAGCGAGTCCAGAGAAGAGCGACAAAGGTGTTGAGGGGGCTGGAGAACAATTCTTATTAGGAATGGCTGAGAGAGCTGGGATTGTTTTGCCTGGAGAAGAGGAGGCTGAGGGGAGACCTCATTGCTCTCTACAACTACCTGAAAGGAGGTTGTGGAGAAGAGGGAGCTGGCCTCTTCTCCCAAGTGACAGGGGACAGGACAAGAGGGAATGGCCTCAAGCTCCGTTCCCGGACTTTCCCCTCAAGGTCCCGGATTTCTGGAATCAAACTTTCTTTTCCACTACTGATAATACTTTCCATTACATTACATTAAGTTTTGTCCTTGCTGATTAGGCAGTAGTTCAACCTTTCTTACATTACTGATAAATATAATATACGCACACACATACCAATCCTGAACATATTGTTCCCCAATTATACACAATAAAACTGCAGAAATCATCACACAACAAATTTTGCATAAATCAACAGTTGGCACTCTTAAAATTTTAAGGATAATTTCTCCCATCTTTTAATAAAGCCTGTTTAGGAATCCCTACAATAGCTGGTTTGCTCATTATTCTTATGCGAATAGAATTGTTCATAACCCAGTATCTCCCTACAGAGATAACATGTTTAACTCCCACGGACTCAGAAAAAAAGCAGAAGGAGGGGCACCCATTCACACACACACAGCTGCAAGATTTGTTTTTTCCATTTTTTTTCTTTTCCTTTTTGCTAGATATTTTCAAAACTAATTTGTAAGTTTTGTAAACATTTGAAACTTCAAGCGCTTTGTCTCTGGCAGCGCCCCTTGCTTTTCAGAGTGAGAAAGCTGTCCTGCCTAGTTTTACCTGCAAAGTACTTGAAATTCCTTGGTGGCACAGGTCGGCAGCTTGAGCCCATCCCGGTGTGCCCGCTTCTCCCCACTAGTATCTAAAGTTTTAAATTCCTGCCAAACTCCAGCACTCTATCATACATTAAACAATTCATGGAGCACAGAACAAATTAACAACACACAACAATCAGAACTCCTCATTCGCTTCGCAGCGATGCTGCGTCTCAAGCACACAGCCATTCATTTCAGGGCCAGCCCAACTCACACAGTGTTAGTTACGACCAGTCAAATTGGATCCACAGTTTCCGATGTTATGGATATCCAAACCACACACAGTACCGGGCATATACAACACTTAAAATACAATGATAGCTAACCCCAACCTCAGATGCCTTACAAGGTCTTGGCAAGCTATAGGACCCCCCACAGCTCACCTCACTACGCGTCCTGTTGGACCCAGAAATTCCAGGGGCAAGCAATCTAGCTCCTCGTCATCATATGTCGCATCCCATGCATGACTTACAGACTCATCCCCTCTTTCCAGTTCCCAGGGGCAAGCATTTAAATCTAAAAATGTAAATTATGTAAATGTAAATTTACATAAGTCAGCCCATATGCAAACAGAGTAACATTTGGGGAGAATGATAAAAACATTTATCAACTTCTAAGAAAGAGATTTTTTTTTAAAAATGATACGACATGGCCAGGCCAAAAGAGTAATGATAAATGGAGTTAAATTCAGCTGGAGGCCAGTCACCAGTGGTGTTTCCCAGGGGTCAGTGCTGAGTCCAGTTCTGCTTTTATCAATGACCTGGGTGAGGGGATCGAGTGCACCCTTATCAACTTTGCAGATGACACTAAACTGGGAGGAAGCGTTGATCTGCTGGGGGGTAGGGAGGCTCTACAGAGGGATCTGAACAGGCTGGATCAATGGGCTGAGGCCAACGGGATGAGGTTCAACAAGGCCAAGTGCCAAGTCCTGCCCTTGGGACATAACAACCCAGTGCAGCACTACAGGTTTGGGGAAGAGTGGCTGGAAAGCTGCCTGGCAGAGAAAGACCTGGGGGTATTGGTTGACAGTCGACTGAACATGAGCCAGCAGTGTGCCCAGGTGGCCAAGAAAGCCAATAGCATCTTGGCTTGTATCAGAAACAGCATAGCCAGCAGGACCAGGGAAGTGATTATGCCCCTGTACTTGGCATTGGTGAGGTCACACCTCAAATCCTGTGTTCAGTTTTGGGCCCCTCATTACAAGAAGGACATTGAGGTCCTGGAGTGTGTCCAGAGAAGAGAAATGAAGCTGGTGAAGGGGCTGGAGAACAAGTCTTAAGAGGAGCGGCTGAGGAAACTGGAGTTGTTTAGGGGAAAGGAGGCTGAGGGGAGACCTTATCACTGTCTACAACTGCCTGACAAGCATTTAAAGTGCTTTACTGTCATCTTCTGGGCTTTCATAGAATCATAGAATCATAGAATAATCAGGTTGGAAGAGACCCACCGGATCATCAAGTCCAACCACTCCTATTTGAGAGACAGAGAGGGGGAATGGCAGCAGGTTCCTGCCCGGAGAAGGAAACCTGCTCCCCCCAATCTAGCTCCTCGTCATCGCATGTCGCATCCCATGCATGACTTACAGACTCATCCCCTCTTTCCAGTTCCCAGGGGCGAGCATTTTAGCTCCTCATCATCGCGTGTCCCATACACAAGTTACAGACTCATCCTCTACCTCCCCTGCAAGTATCCGTATCCCCAAGTCACATACCTTGTCCACCCACTGTTGGCTGTCTCTCTCCCCGCAGTGATTGGATGGGGATGGGAGATTCTCTGGAGAAATAGTCTGGTGGCACCTAGAACGTCCTGCTCCCCACCAGTCCTGCAGCCAGATAGAGAGGATGTCCCATCTGGGTCGCCAAATCAAACTCTATAACTCCTTTAAGGGTTATAAAGTAGGTATGCGTTTATTTGCCAGCGTGTGCGAGGGGTAATCCTCCTAACTCGCACACTGTATGGTCTAACAAGCAGATAGTTATAGTGTAAAGACATGCCTATTCATAAATGCCTATTACATATTCATGTCCTTTCCCTGTTTCTTATTATAATTAGATTCGAGAAGCTTCTCCAATACTCACGCAGGCACGGTGTCATGGTCTGGGGCTTAGGGCTGAAGCAGCCTTCATCTTCCTCATGAATCATCCCTGAATCTGATCTGTGCGCAGACGCAGACTGCAGAGACGGATGCAGTCAGCTTTCTGCTGTTGTGCACATTTCAGCTTTCCCTTATCAGTGAATGTCTGCGAATGAGCTCCTCCCTTATCAACATCCAGGGTCTTCAAGACTTTTTCTAGCAGACAGTGCGTATTTCAGTGAGCTAAGCTTTCTAAGTTTTTCTAACTTTTTCCCCTATATCATATGCCTGCACATCACAGCTTCTATTCTACTATTCTTTAAGTGTCAGTTGCTTTGGCTAAATGATTACTATTCTGTTTACCCTTAAGTGTTAGTCCTTTCTTTGTGTTTATCTTGAGCTGCTAAACAATGATTATCCTGTTAGTACTTCACCTAGCCCAGTATCAATTCCCCCTTTTCTAGAAAGTTAGTAAATTCTTTTACTTCTTAACATGAAGATTCCTTTTCTAACATCTTCTCAAAATATTTATTTGATTCCAACTCCTGGCAAAGTTGATGTTTCTTCCAAGTACTATATGTGCTTCCAGTACTTTGAAGACAGCACTGGGAACATTTGACCAAAATAAGGATCATTATTACCAAAACCAATATGCCAGCTATTGTTGCAAACAGCTGTCTCAACCAATTTAAATTCGGGAGCCAGGATGTTTTTCCCAAATCTTAGTGAATCCCCATGAGGTGTTATCCTGAGTTATCATATGTAAGTTTCTAGTTTTTTCCCAAATTTGGTGTGTGTCTGTTTCAACCCATTTTTCTTTGTTTATATACCATATCCTAGGGTCAAACCCACAAAGTTTTCCACCTTTACAGTTCACTTTACTTCAGTTAGCCTTAATATTTAAAAGGTGCTAGCCTTCCATTGTCCACTGGCTGGTACGCGATTTCTTCACTCGATCTAAGTTCTTTCATCTTGATTGCTGCGAAGGCTGTTAACAATACTTAGTACAGTCTATTCCACTTTTCTTCCAGCGGTTTTCCTGTAAAATCTTTAATCTTTAACTTGAAACCAGCGTGGTTGAGTAGGGAGGTCCTAAGAGACATCAATAGGAAGAGGAGGGTCTACGACCTCTGGAGGAAGGGGCAGGCATCCTGGGTGGACTATAGGGTGGAAGTGAAATTGTGCAGGGAAAAAGTCAGGAGGGCTAAGGCCCAACTAGAAATGCGATTGGCCAAGACTGTGAAAGACAACAAAAAGTCTTTCTACAAATACGTCAACAGCAAAAGGAGGGCTAGGGAGAATCTCCAGTCCCTACTAGATGAAGAGGGAACAACAGTAACAGGGGACGAAGACAAGGCTGAAGTGCTCAATGCCTACTTTACCTCAGTCTTTAACAGTAAGGAAAATTGTTCCCTCTGTGCACAAGCCCAAGGGTTGGAAGAGAAGTATGAGATTCCCAAGGTCCAAGAGGAGGTGGTTAGAGACTTGCTTGCCCAGCTAGATGCCCACAAGTCTATGGGGCCAGATGGAGTCCACCCAAGAGTTCTGAGGGAACTGGCGGATGTGCTGGCCAAACCCCTTTCCATCATCTTCCAGCAGTCCTGGATGACTGGGGAGGTTCCGCTGGACTGGAGGCTGGCTGATGTTGTGCCCATCTATAAGAAGGGGCGCAGGGAGGATCCGGGGAACTACAGGCCTGTCAGCCTGACCTCGGTACCGGGGAAAGTCATGGAGCGGGTGATCTTGAGTGCGATCATGAAGCACTTGCAAGAGAACCAGGTGATCAGGCCCAGTCAACACGGGTTCATGAAAGGCAGGTCTTGCCAGAGTAATCTGATCACCTTCTATGACCGAGTGACTAAACTCTTGGACGAGGGAAAGGCTGTGGATGTGGTCTTCCTGGACTTTAGTAAAGCCTTTGATACAGTTTCTCATAGCATTCTGCTTCGGAAACTGTCGGCCTCTGGCCTGGACGGGTGCACACTCTCCTGGGTGAAAAACTGGTTGAATGACCGGGCCCAGAGGGTGGTGGTAAATGGAGTTAAATCCAGCTGGAGGCGAGTTACAAGTGGGGTTCCCCAGGGCTCAGTCCTGGGTCCAGTCCTGTTTAATGTCTTTATCAACGACCTGGATGAAGGCATTGAGTCCTCCCTTAGCAAGTTTGCAGATGACACCAAGCTGGGTGGAACTGTCGATCTGCTGGAGGGTCGGGAGGCTCTGCAAAGGGACCTGAACAGGCTGGACTGCTGGGCTGAGACCAACGGCAGGAGGTTTAACAAGGCCAAATGCCGGGTCCTGCACTTGGGGCACAACAACCCTAAGCAGAGGTACAAACTAGGAGAAACCTGGCTGGAAAGCTGCCAGGAGGAGAAGGACCTGGGGGTGCTGGTTGTACCAGTACCCCCTCCTTTTCTATTGGGAGTTCAGAGGGATATATTTGCATTCCTATTATTTATACAGAACATCTGTTCCCCAATGGGTTTGTTTTGGTATTCTCTGAGTTTTTTTGTTGCTTCATTTTTAGCTCCTCTAAGACCCATTTCCATAGCACTCCTGATGGCATTATTATTTGTCCATCTGGAACATAAAATCACCCATTAACTACTTCCCTTCCTGCCCTATTGATAATCAAGTTTCTATCTTCCTTTGAATATTTCTCCAATTTTAAATCAGAATCGGGGATTTGAAGGTTACCATCTGGAATCAAAGCAGATATTACTTCTGCCTTTTTCTGCAGCCTTTCTGGCCTCAGAATTTCCTGCCAATTTGTTACCAGTTTTCCGGTCAGTATTACCTCTCTGGTGACCTTTGTAGTCCATTCCAAAGCTCCAGTTAGGGCTACTTTCTGAGCTGATGTTCCTGGGGGCAATGGTTTTGCCTCGATCACTTCCCTAGTGGTGGTCACAGCATACCCAGTCTTGTGGTGTCCTTATCTCACAAAGCTGCTTCCATCTGTGTACCAGGAATCTTCCGCATCTATAAGTAGGTCTTCTTTTAGATCTGGACAGCTGGAGTATCATGTATTACTGGTTCCAAAGTGACTCCGCTAAGGAAAGATGCTGGATTCACAATGTTACACCAACTTGTCATTCCCAGAAAGGTTCTGAGCTCCTTTACCATTCCTGGCATGAGCGTGCAAACAATAGCTTCCTTCCGGGCTGTCCCGAACTCTCTATGTCCTCCAGAGATCTCGAATCTAAGGTAAGTAACTTGTCTTTGCATAGATTGAGCCTTCTGTTGAGAGACCTGATACCCACTCAGTCCAAAAGTTCAATAGACTTATGGTCCATTGCTCACAGTCCTCCAGTCCCATGTTTCCAGTACTGAGGGGATTAATCACACGGACTTCAATCTAATGGATCGAAGACATTTTATTGAACTTAGCTGTTTCTTTATAAATCCTTTTTAGTTACAGAACTGAGTGCCCATGAGGGTATTATTGGCTAAAGGTAACTGCTCATAAAGCTATTACTAACATATTATTGGCTAAACTACCATGCATGTTAAAAAACCAAATTACACTAAAATTAACTATGTTGATAGTTCTCTTTAATTGTTTTTCTTTCAGTTGGTACTCGTTGCCACTGAACTAACTCTTGTATTCCTTTCAGCTGGCCTTTGCTTATCAGAAGGCTGTCTTTTCTCTTCACCGAACTGGCCTTTGTTTATCTTTCAGTTCTCTGTTTCAAGGCCTTGTTAGAATTGCTCGGTATCAATCAGTCCCACAGCATCCAGGCCTTGTTCTCTGTAAAATGTTCCCACAATTCCCCCGTTTTGTTTTTTTGACTAAAGCGAAACATACGATTGACTTGACATTGTATACACTGTAACACACAGGATAATTGTTAAAGCAATTAACACCATTAAAAATAACATTCCTCCTTTGACCAACAGTTCTCATACCCATCCTGTAATCCACACATTCTTTCAAGAATCGATCACCCAGGGACCTCCTTTAACTACCATCCATTGGATTAAGAGCATCCATAATGTTAACATCCTCCTCATTCTTGTCTGCTGCTTTCATGGTTGGGGCTTAACAGTTGTCACACAGCAACGTGGGCTTGATCCACCTCTGTTTTTTGGTGTCTCTCCTGATTCCCCCCTTTTTGTTTTGCTAACAATGTTTTTACTACTTGATGGGTACATGCTATAATGGCATGACTTGGTAAATGAATATCAATACTTCCTGGATAATCTGTTAGATCTACTTGTAAATTCAAAATATTTGCCAAGCACCACTTAGCATATTCTTTTGTCATTGGGATATAAATGATTGTCGAGTCTTGGCCTAAATAACTGAACACTTCTTTTTCTTCCCTTGATGATTATCATTGTAATCATTTCAAATCTAGTGACTATGGTTTTTTGGAGTTGGTGTGGCAAAATATCCACTCAATAATTCGTAATGAATCATTGGCTCAATTATCCCTAAAGGTTGTCTGCACTAGGACCCAGCAGTTGCTGATGAGGGACACTGGAATGCAGAGTGTTCTCACAAATTGACATTCCCCTAGAGAGATAACACAGCTAACTCCTCTGGACTTCTGCAAAGCTGAAAGAAAAAAAACTTAGAAAGGAAGGAGAAGGGGGGGCACTCACACACATACAGCTGCAAGGCTGGATTTTTTCCATTTTTTTTTCTCTCTCTCTTTCCTTTTTTATGTTTTTCTAGGTATTTTAAAGTTTTTCCTTCTGAAGCCTTTCATTCCAAAGATCCCCAGGTAAATCTACCTGTTTGCCAGCTTAGTGGACATTGGAGACCGAAAGGTCCCAAGAGATGTATTTCCAAGATTAATCAAAACCAATCTGTAAGCCTTACAAACATTTGAAGCACTTCAAAGACACACACACACACACTCTCATTTCTCAGCTAGCTGAATACATTCATACAATGTTAGTTGTCACTATTGGATCCACAATTTTTCAATGCTATGGATATTTAAACTACACATGGTACTGGGAGCATACAACACTTAAAATATGCACATGCATTATCTAATAAGGCTTACATTGATTGTCTAACAAATATTTCACTTATGGTAATATATTTTTGTTCTTTGCTCTGTGAGTGCCGTACTTTGCAAGTTCATGATTTTTGTATTTTCTGCTTTCATAGAATCACGGACTGGTCAGTTGAGCCAAAACCTCCATCTCACCATATATAATTTCCCTTGCTTGAATTATTCCAGTAAAGCCTGCATCTATAACAGAACGTCTTTCTGTCTGGTGTACAGTCAGGGTGGCAGCCATCAGCTGTGCTTGATAGGTAAATGATCCCAGCTGTTGTTGTAGGAGTTTTCAGACTGCACCATATCTTTCCATATTCGTCATTAGGATATTTTGTCACTGATTGCAAAATTAAGGCTTCTTTAACTGCTTGGTTGTCTACTTGCTTGTCAAGCACATCCTTTGATCTATCTATAAACACCATATATGGGTCATGCCTGTTTCAACTTTCAAAATCTTTATAAGTGTTTGATAAACCAAAAAGCTGCATCTGTTGTAAAATTGCATTATTTAAGCTGTCTTGATTCTTGAACTGCTACCAACGTTGTTTAATCGAGCCATTTCTTATTGTATTTGTTAACAGTCCCTTCTGTAATACCGAAATTGTCTGGGTTTCGTGGTGACAGCAGCGGCGGCGAGCAGCCGTCCTCAGCCCAGGGCAGCTTTCCCCCTGCAGCAGTAGCGGAGCAGTTAGTACTTTCTCTACAGGTTTTCGAGTCTCCGGCCTCCCACGAACAAATCCCAGGAAAAGTTTGTAGCTGTTTAGAGTCACCACATCTCCGCAGACAAAAATAAATCAAAGTTCTCTCAGGGGCTGCTGGCCCCGGATCAAAGGGATTATTGGCAGGTGCTGATGGCCCTGCACTCATCTCCGAATACGGACTATCACTATCCTCCTGCGTCCTTCCATGTTTTTTTTAAATCAAATGTTTGAGAGCTCTCTGGGGGCATTTTTTTGCTTTTTAACCATATCAATAAAAGTTCTAAGGCCTTTCTTTCTATGCGCACTCCCCCATTCTGTAAAATATGCTTAAACATCTTCAACACTGACTTTACTTCTGCTCACTGTTTCTTTAAAATATGCTTAAGCATCTTCAACACTGACTTTACTTCTGCTCACTGTTTCTTTAAAATATGCTTAACCATCTTCAACACTGACTTTACTTCTGCTCACTGTTTCTTTAAAATATGCTTAACCATCTTCAACACTGACTTTTCTTCTGCTCACTGTTTCTTTAAAATATGCTTAACCATCTTCAACACTGACTTTTCTTCTGCTCACATATTCACGCCCATATTCACCCACAGTACAGTAAACCACAACTGATCTTTTAATTGGTCGGCAAATATAGGGATTTGCCACCACTGGATGTAGTTCTTCTTACAATTTTATTCTTGGCCCTTAAATTTGGCTCTGCAAAGGGACCTGAACAGGCTGGACTGCTGGGCTGAGACCAACGCCATGAGGTTTAACAAGGCCAAATGCCGGGTCCTGCACTTGGGGCACAACAACCCTAAGCAGAGGTACAGACTAGGAGAAACCTGGCTGGAAAGCTGCCAGGAGGAGAAGGACCTGGGGGTGCTGGTTGACAACCGACTGAACATGAGCCAGCAGTGTGCCCAGGTGGCCAAAAAGGCCAATGGCATCTTGGCCTGTATCAGGAACGGCGTGACCAGCAGGTCCAGGGAGGTTATTCTCCCCCTGTACTCGGCACTGGTGAGACCGCACCTCGAGTACTGTGTTCAGTTCTGGGCCCCTCACCACAAGAGGGATGTTGTGGCTCTGGAGCAAGTCCAGAGAAGGGCAACAAAGCTGGTGAAGGGGCTGGAGAACAAATCTTACGAGGAGCGGCTGAGAGAGCTGGGGTTGTTTAGCCTGGAGAAGAGGAGGCTGAGGGGAGACCTTATTACTCTCTACAACTACCTGAAGGGAGGTTGTGGAGAGGGGGGAGCTGTCCTCTTCTCCCAAGTGACAGGGGACAGGACGAGAGGGAATGGCCTCAAGCTCCACCAGGGGAGATTGAGACTTGAGATAAGGAAGAAATTCTTCACGGAAAGGGTCGTTTAGGCATTGGAACGGTCTGCCCAGGGAGGTGGTTGACTCGCCTTCCCTGGAGGTGTTTAAGGTGAGGGTGGATGAGGTGCTTAGGGGCATGGTTTAGAGATTGGTGGAATGGTTGGACTCGATGATCCAGTGGGTCTCTTCCAACCTAGTGATTCTATGATTCTATGATTATTCCAACCAGAAAAATTAAAATGGACTTACTATTTTCCTGTGGAAAGACTGACTATGCCCTTTCCAAATGAAGGCATATGGTTCCATAAGTAGGTGTCTTGGACATTTACTGTCAGCTTCTGGAGACAGGTTATCTCTGCCATCCCTTATTCCTAAAAAGGAGACTGCAACATTATAACTACCACACAGTACTGTAAAATTCAGTAAATAAAATGAAGGAAAAATACCTTACAGTTTGTCTTTTATTTAAGCCTCATCATATGTTCTCCTTGACATTTCAGTTAATATATTTTTCTGATTTTAGAAATTTTATAAATATTAGAATTTAATTGAATATCGCTGCTGCCAAGTTTTGCTGGTCTCTTGATATCGTAGTCATAGAATAGTTTGGGTTGGAAGGGACCTTAAAGATCATCCAGTTTCAACCCCCCCTGCTGTGGGCAGGAACACCTCCCACTGGATCAGGCTGTTCAAAGCCTCATTCCACCTGGCCTTGAACACCTCCAGGGATGGGGCATCCATGACTTCTCTGGGCAACATGTTCCAGTGCCTCCCTACCCTCACAGGAAAATGTTTCTTCTGAAGAGCTCATTTAAATCTCCCCTCTTTCAGCTTAAATCCCTTACCACATGTCCTATCCCTGCACTCCCTGATAAAGACCCCCTCTCCAGCTTTCCTGTAGTCCCTTTCAGTACTGGAAGCTGCTATAAGGTCTCCCCAGGGCCTTCTCTTCTCCACACTGAACAAGCCCAACTCTTGCAGCCTGTCCTCCTATGGGAGGTGCTCCAGCCCTTGGATCATCTTTGTGGCCTCCTCTGGACTTGCTCTAACAGATCCATGTCTTTCCTGTGCTGAGGACTTCAGAACTGAACACAGGGCTCCAGGTGAGGCCTCATGAGAGCAGAGAGGGGCAGCATCACCTCCCTCAACCTGCTGATCACACTTGTTTTGATACAGCCCAGGACATGGTTGGTTTTCTGGGCTGCAAGTGCACATTGCTGTCTCATGTTGAGCTTCTCATCCACCAGCACCCTTAAGTCCTTCTCTTCAGGGCTGCTCTCAATCCATTCTCCACCCAGCCTGTAATTGTACTTCGACTGCCCTGATCCAGGTGCATGTCTATCTATGTTCATCTCTATTTGCAAAAATAAACACATAAATAATGTAGAATATAAAGACTGATCCTTCAAAATGTAGAATTTAGTAGCCACAAAAGAGGCTATAGAATACTTGAACTTAATTTTCAAATATCAAAAAATGAGGAGAAAGACAAGCAACTGGAACAAACCCTAGTTTTGCAATACATATTCAGATTGCCTGTGTAAGGAAAGATTTGTTTGTTACTTAAATCAGAAGCAACAGAATGCTTTCACTGAAAACCATAAAATAGTAGATTAACTTCCAAGATACGCCTCAACGTCTCCAGAACTAACCTAACCAAATGAACTCTCTTGACTTGGGTATTAATAGTTACATTTCTGTAGTAATGCAGAATTTAGACATTTAATTATAGATCAAAGGGTATAAGCAAAATGAGGTTCATAAATACAGAGCAGTTCTACCTTTAATATAAATTAAAAATTATTTAGTGTTTGTTGCTGCCCTTTATCTAAGCATTCTTCATTGATACATCCAAGATACAAATATTGGCTGATATATATATATGTAATTTAATATTAGAATGTCTTACTATATCAAGTGTTACATATGAAATTGAATAAGCAGCATCGCTCAGTCAGCGTGCATCGGCAGCAGACATGTTAAGTGCTGTGTCATGGTTAGGACGGACACAACACGCAACAGTTGTGTGCAACAGGACCACCTTTATTATTTTGCAAGCCTTTTTATATCTTTTTGGAAATGTGTATCCATATATGATTGGTTTAGCCAAAGACCAACAGTTCATAATTGGATGACTCTCTGTTGTAACTTCATAATTGGAGAATTCAACTTGCAGTCTGGCAGCTTCTTAATCTTGTTTACTCAGCTCTTCTTGGAACTCTCTGGCCTCTTCAAGGACACACGGGTATTTGCTCAAGGTCAATGTTAAACTTGCATTCTGATCCTTCGGAACAGCTGAGGTTCTCCACAGTGCTGCAGCTGGGTGCTACTAGATTGAGGTGAAGCGGTGATTGCCAGAGAGATGGAAGCCCAGGAACCCTGGAGGGAGCCAGACAGGTGGCTCTGGACTCCCGGAAGTGGCAGCTCCTGGGGAGGGGGGGCAGTCCCAGCAGCAACTGCGGGAGATTTAAATGGCCCCCAGGGAAAGCCAGCAATCAGATCACTGTGGACAGGAGCGGGCAAACATGGGCGGGCCTCGATAGAAGGGTGGGTGAGAGCAGTTTGAGAGAGCAGTTTGCGAAGGCAGGGCATGCAGAGAGGGTGCAGTCTCTGTGCTCAGGAGGTGAGTTCAATTGGTGAAAGAGAGCCTAGCCATGGTGTCCACCCAGCGGGAGGCTGCATCCTCCACACCTACCAGAAGGGACACATCAGCCCAGACTGAGCTCCCAGGGAAACACGCAGCTGTCCAGGTCTCTGGCTACAGGGAGTGCCCCCAGCTTGCACTGGAAACAGGGAGCAACAGCAATGTGAGGTGCAAGCAGGTGGACGATCTCCTCAACCTGAGGGCAGAGCTGTGAGAGGAAGTAGAGAAGCTAAGGAGCATCAAGGAGTCTGAGCAAGGGATTGACTGGTGGACCACACCTTGAGCTCCCGGATACAGGAGCAGAATCAGCCACCGGAAAAAGCCCATGATCAAAGAGATCTGGTATCCTCCCCCATCCAGAATGTAGGCAGGGGCTTAAAGGGAAGCAGTGAGTGGAAGCAAATCCATTGATGGGGCAGAAAATGACCCTCCTCCTTGCCCACGCCTCCCCAGGTGCCTCTCCACAACAGATATGAGGCTCTACCTGTAGACGATGGACAGGAGGAAAATGTAGGGGATGACTCATCTGCATTAGAGCAAAGGCCAAGACTGGAATGACACCACCACCACCCCTCCCATATTACTACAACTGCCACAAGGAGGTAAAGGTGAGCCACAGTTGTAGGAGACTCCCTGCTGAGGGGAACAGAGGGCCCAATACATCAAGCAGTCCCTACTCCCAAGGAAGCCTGCTGCCTCCCAGGAGCCCAGGTTAGAGATATCACTAGGAAACTCCCCAGTCAGGTATGGCCCTCAGACTACTGCCTGTTACTGCTCTTCCACGTGGGAGGTGACAAAGCTGCAGTACGTAGCCCAGGGGTGACCAAAAGAGACTTCAGGGCATTGGGATGGCTGGTGAGGGCATCTGGGGCCCAGGTGATTTTTTTCTCCCTCCTTCCAGTTACGGGCAGTGACACTGTAAGGATAAGATGGGCCTAGTCTATTAATACATGGCTCCGTGGCTGGTGTCACTGCAATAACTTTGGGGGTTTTGACAATGGGATAGCCTACACGGCACCAGGCTTACAGGTATCAGATGGGTGCCACCTTTCTCAAAGGGGGAGGAAGGTCTTTGCTCAGGAGCTTGCATGGCTCATTGATAGGGCTTTAAACTAGATGTGAAGTCGGAGAGGGATAATATCAGGCTTGCCTGTGACAAGTTGCGGGAGGACACAAAATGGTTGGAGGGATATGGGGTGCTGGTATGGGCCCTCCACCTGCTGTCCCAGGGCATGGTGGAGATGTCGTGGCATAGTTGAAATCCCATGGAGATGAGTGGGAGGCTCCTGAGGTAGTAGGTACTGGGAAGGAAACTTCACCAAAACACCTTAAAGGAAATAAAGGGTCTTCTACTGATGATGTGACCAGTATCCCAGCTGAAGCGCCTCTACACAAACGCACGAAGCCTGGGCAACAAACAGGAGGACCTGGAAGCTACCATGCTATTAGAAAGCTATAATCTGGTTGCCATCACTGAAACTTGGTGGGATGAATCCCATGGCTGGAGTGTGGCTATCGATGGTTACAGGCTGTTCAGAAGGGACTAGGAAGGAGGGGCAGAGGGGTTGCCCTCTATATCAGGAAAGCGATAGAGTGTGAAGAGCTGTCCCTGAAGTACAGCCATGAACAGGTTGAAAGCTTGTGGGTCAGAATAAAAGACTGAGGAACCAACAGGAAACTTGTGGTTGGTGTATACTACAGGCCACTTGATCAAGGAGAGCCAATCAATGAAACCTTCTTCCTCCAGCTACAGGAGGCTTCATGTTCACAAGCTCTCATCCTACTTAACCACCCTCACATATGAAAAGTAGCACGGCAAGCTGTAGGCAAACCAGGAGACTCCTGGAATGCATTGAAGATAATTTCTTAACCCAGGTAGTAGACAGCCCTACCCGAGGGGTTGTAATACTGAACCAATGCAAGTGAACTCATCAGTGACATCAAGATCTGTGGCAGCCTGGGCTGAAGTGATGGGGCCCTGGTGGAGTTCAAGGTCCTGAGGGAGATGGGACAGTTGAGGAGTACAGTCAGGACTCTAATAAACAAAAACCAAGACTCAGAGGTGATCCTCAAAACAATCAAAAGTACTAATAAGATTTGTATGAGTTTTTGTGATGGAAGCGTCCTGATATATGACCCAGGAGTTCTCTGGATTCCTATACATGGGTGGAGGTTGCACTACAATCCATTGTCCCCCCCATCATCAGAACCACCAACAAAAGGTAAAGAAGATTGGGCCAATTGGCACCCCAGATGTTATCACTCCAGAATGAACTATAAATAATGAGAGAAGCAAGCACAAATTGGAGCTCCCTCTCAGCTGGCCTGAGACTCCCCCCACCGACATCATCCACAACCCACGGACACCGCGTTGGAGCATTTGCAGAAACTTCACTCGCAGCAGCTTCAAGGAAACATCTAAGGACTCCAGCACTGAACTGCGTACAGATCATAGTCTTTTTCAACCCTTACAGAACACTAATATTGGCCTAGAAGTAAGCTTATATTCTTGACTTAGAATTGTAACATTATAGTTAATAAACTAAATGTTTAAATACAATTCTGGGTCCTATTCTGTCTACTTCAGTGTGTGACAGAAAAATTGGCGTAGTTGGCAGGATAACATAATTCGTAACACAGTATTTTATGTTTTAAG
This sequence comes from Clamator glandarius, assembly GCA_033459285.1. Taxonomy (NCBI): domain Eukaryota; kingdom Metazoa; phylum Chordata; class Aves; order Cuculiformes; family Cuculidae; genus Clamator; species Clamator glandarius. The sequence goes on along the minus strand of JAUNZM010000566.1, from coordinate 633,684 downwards.
CATGCCTTCCTGCAGGGGTGGTTGCTCAATGCTTACCTGATAGATTTTGTCACAACTGATCATTATGCATCTAGTCGAGGGTGGTAGATTCTACTGCCTGACCTTTGGGTCTTACGGACAGATTATGGTTTTGGGCTTTCTGGATAAGTAAATACGGTTCCTTATCTGCACCCATTTTCCAGTCTGTCTAGACTAGCGGACTTTGTGTTCATTAAAAGGGGTAAAATACCCCAATTCTACTGTACTTGTTTAATTGGGCATCACTCTAAGTGCAATTTCAGCCGCCCCCAGCACCCCAGGGTTGTTGGATCGCAAGGGGGATTGCACCTAGCCAAATTAGTCTGGCCAAACCTGTTTAAACAGAGTTTTCCCCAGCAAATCCTGGGAGACCAACCTTCTAAGCAGTCTGCAGTGTCACTGGACATGCTTTTGGAAAAATTCAAATGTAAACCCTCCCCACAAGGGAGAGATTGGGCAAAAGATAACTGGAAAGATGAAGGCAAAATTGTCTCACGCATTGAGCAACTTTGCCTGGAAAATAAAGGAAGGAAAGGAAAAGGTAAAAAGGTTATTTGTGCAGTGTTAGGAGCTTGTTTGTCCTGTACTCAGAAGGAAGCTCAAGCTTTTGAAAACTCAACCCCCTCATATAAGGATTTACAAAAGGAATTGGACGAAACAGTGTTGAATCATTTAAAGAAGGAACTAGAATTGGAAAAGCAGAAAGCTGTGAATTATAAACAGGAATCTGAGAACTTAAGGCAACAAGCTACTAGCTTGGAAAGTACTCTCAGAGCCTGTAATTGGGAGCTTGCGAATGTCCAGCAGGAGAAGGGGAAGTTAGCAGAGGATCTGTGGCAAGCTGAGCTTAGAGAGCAAGCCTTAAAAACTAAGTTAAATTTGTTGTTATTCCAACTACTGCTCTCTAATGCCTCTTTAGAAAATACAGAAGTTGGTGTTGGCAGCCGATCCTGACACATGGGATGGAGATATTTGGAACTCAGATAGCATGGACGATCATGGTTATGTGACTAATAGCACAGTGACCCTGAGGCCTATTATCAAAACGGAGACTACTACCGAACCGACAGCAGATGGCATTGGGGAGGAAACTGTGGTTAGGGTCAGAACAGCCCCTTGGTCACTGGCTGAATTAGCCAATTTACAGGAGACGTTTGCAAGGAAACCCCAAGAATCAGAGACTGAGTATGTGTGGAGAATTGCTGAACTGGGAGGAGATCGTATTATGTTGAGTGATTGGGAAGCTGGTGGTTACTGGGGACCTGGTGTGTTTCTATATTTAATTCCAGGGCAGGACAATAGGTCTCTGACAGCCCGTGCAGCTTATTGGGCTGGAGGCATTGATCCACAGGAACGTGGAGATCCCTTGGTAATCAAGACCCTGTGTTTCTCTGATTTATCATTGTCCGTACAGAAGGCTGCATGTATTCAAGCTATGTATGAGCGGAGGCTAACACATAATTCTCCCATGCTGGCCCCAGTGGATCCAGATAGAGTGACCCCACTGGTAAGAGGGTTACCGGATAGTCTGAAATCATACGTGGCAGGCATTCAGGATCAGATATGGCAGGCAATGCAAGCTAGGGAGTTTGGTAGGCATGCTCAGCAACGATGAGCCCAGGCTTGTATCAGAAACAGCGTGACCAGCAGGTCCAGGGAGGTTATTCTCCCTCTCTACTTGGCACTGGTGAGACCGCTCCTTGAATACTGTGTTCAGTTCTGAGCCCCTCACCACAAGAAGGACGTTGAGGCTCTGGAGCGAGTCCAGAGAAGAGCGGCAAAGCTGGTGAAGGGGCTGGAGAACAGGCCTTATGAGGAGCGGCTGAGAGAGCTGGGGTTGTTTAGCCTGGAGAAGAGGAGGCTGAGGGGAGACCTCATTGCTCTCTGCAACTACCTGAAAGGAGGTTGTGGAGAGGAGGGAGCTGGCCTCTTCTCCCAAGTGACGGGGGACAGGACAAGAGGAAATGGCCTCAAGTTCTGCCAGGGGAGGTTTAGGCTGAACAGTAAGAAAAGTTTTTTCACAGAAAGGGTCATTGGGCCCTGGAACAGGCTGCCTAGGGAGGGGGTTGATTCACCTTCCCTGGAGGTGTGGAGGTGTTTAAGGCATGGGTGGACGAGGTGCTGGGGGGTATGGTTTAGTGATTGATAGGTATGTTTGGACTCGATGATCCGGTGGGTCTCTTCCAACCTGGTGATTCAGTGATTCTGTGATTCTATGATTCTATGATTCTATGATTCTATGAATGAGGTAATCCAGGAAATCATAAGTTATGGTAGGAGAATGAGGTTGTCGATCACTAATCCTCAGCCACATGAGCCCAGGGAATCTTATCGGAGGATACGATTCCTGGATACTAATGTTGCTAGAGGCTCCAATCGATCCCTTCAAGGGAATCGTGAGTGGCACCACAAAGCCCCTGCAGCTACTTATGGTAATAGAGCTGGTGTGGGATGGAATTATCTTTATTGGCAGGCAGTCAGTGCAGGCATTCCAAAAACTATATTGCAACAGGCTTCTATGGCATAATTAACACAACTGCTACAGGCTGTGAAGGGACAGTGTCCCAAACCCCCTGACATACCCTCTGTTCCCACTGCTCCTTCTCCCTCAAGGGAAGCAGAAAAACAAGGAAATTTGACCCAGTTGGAGGATTCTAATCAAAAAAACTCCATTTCCTGGGCCAGGCAGTGAGCCATCCTGAAGCTCGGGTTCTGGCCATACAATCGCTCACGAGACCATTATGTGGTGCTAAGACTCTGTTAAATATTCCTTCCCCCACTGTTGTTCTCCCTGTTGGCAAGCAGAAAACTTGTGTTGAATTTCTGATAGATACTGGTGCACAAGTATCAGTGTTGTCACAAAAGACAGCTAAATTATTAGGTATAAAAGACGGCCGACCTAATATTGAAGTTATGGGAATTGATAACATAAAACATTGATGTCCCACGGCACTTGTTAGAATTGACTTACCAGGACAAATGAAACAGTGCCTTACACGAGTTTTGATTGGTGCCACCCATGTAAACATTTTAGGTTTTGATTTGTTACAGGGACAACGGTGGTAACTCCCTGGTGGTACAGTCTGGAGTTTTGCTCATAACACAAATCCATTAGAACTTTCCCCTGAACCACAGGTGAATCAGGCATCTGTGAAACATATTTCCTTATTGGAGGTTTCAATTCCTCTTCCCCATTCTAAATTAACTAATGTAAAGCAGTATCCACTTCCAGCTGCAGCAATAAATGGAATTGATGGGGTGGTGCAGCATTTGGAAAACCAAGGTATAATATCACGAACACACTCCCTGTACAGTTCACCCATTTGGCCAGTAAAAAAGCCAAATGGGGACTGGAGATTGACAGTTGATTTTAGATGGCTAAATGCTAATACTGATCCCTTGACAGCTGCAGTACCAAGTATCGCTGAGATAATTATTCAAATCCAAAGCCGTAACCACCAGTGGATGGCTACATTGGATGTTAAGGATATGATTTTTATGATTCCTCTGCGAGAAGAGGATAAAGCTCGTTTTGCATTTATGTGGAAAGGAGTTCAGTATTCCTTTAACAGGCTTCCTCAAGGGTATAAACATTCCCCAACTATCACTCACAACATGCTAGCAAAAGTATTACAGGAACTTAGCTACCCTGAAGGTGTAGAGGTGTATCAATATATTGATGATATTCTAATAGCTGGAAACAATGAACTGCAGGTGTCAGTGGCAATGCAAACAATAGTGAATAAGTTAGAATCTTTAGGGTTAGACATTCCTCCTTCAAAAAGACAGGATCCAAATGGAGAAGTTAAGTTCTTGGGAGTGTGGTGGATTAAGGGAATGGTAACAATCCCTTCAGATACCTTGCAACAGACAGAGGAAGGTCAGACTCCTACATCTAAGAAGGATTTGCAACAATTGTTGGGAACCTTAGGGTACTGGAGGAAGCACATACCTGGATTTTCTGTCATTGCTCGACCATTATATAATCTTAAGGAAAACAAGTAAATGGGAATGTACATCAACATGCCCTGGACTTGTTGGTAGAGGAACTTAAGGTTTTCCAACAGTTAGGTCCTATACATCCAACAGACCCTATACAGTTGGAGTGGGGATATAGTGAACATGGATCTCACTGCAACCTATGGCAGAAGGGACCAGATGGACCTCACCAGCCTGTGGCTTTTTATTCTCAATCTTTTAATGATACTGAGAGTCGTTATACTGATTTGGAAAAGAGATTTTTGTCACTGGTGAGGGTATTGCCGCAGATGGAGCATTTGTGTACAACTCAGAAGGTAATAATTAGAGGACCTTTTAGATTGTTAGATGCTGTTAAGGAAGGAAAAACTCCTCCTCCTGAAGGAATAGCTCAGAAGCCCACTGTGAGGAAGTGGTATGTGTATCTCACTGGAATAGGAGACATTCTAACAGTAGAAGAGGGAAGTGTAAAAAACTCAAAGTTTCAAAAGGTTGTAAACCCCGCAGCTGTGTTTAAGGCACAGACTCCTAATCCATCCCCAATCAAAGAAGTCCCTCCTTTGACAGAAGACGGTCATTTAGATGGTGTGTGGTTTACTGATGCCTCATCTCACAGAGAAGGAGGATCTTGGAAATACAGAGCTGTAGCTCTGGAGGTTAATACTAACAAAACACAGGTAGTTGAAGGGGATGGTAGTGCTCAAACCGGGGAGCTGAGAGCTGTGCTGCTAGCTGCCCAAAATGGAGCTACTTATATTTATACTGATTCATATGCAGTATATAAGGGAGCCATGGAATGGACAAGCCATTGGGAAACAAATGACTGGGCAGTAAATGGAAATCCAGTATGGCAAGCAGAGTTATGGAAGCAATTGTTAAAAATTGGGAATGAATGATTGGTACATGTAGGTTGGGTGAAAGGACATGATTCTTCTAAAACTATCCAGGCTAGGTTTAATAACCAAGTAGATGATTTAACCCATATTCGTGCTATCAGCATTTCTCCATGGATTAGGATAGAAGAGGATGGAGATGTTTGGCAGGAGTTGTTAGAGTGGCTGCATATAAAACGGGGAGGCTCAGGCACACAAGTATCACACACTGTATCAGGAGGCATTGGCTAGAGGATGACTGGCAACTTGGGAAAAGTGTACCCAGATAGTTACAGGATGTGCCTCATGTTGTTTGAAATTAACACAGGATCACCCTGCAAAAGCTCCGCTTTTGCATATTTGTGATCGAAAGACACTGGCAAACTTGGCAGATAGATTATGTGGGACCATTTAGACCCTCCAGTGAGAAGAGATATATATTGGTGGGTGTGGAAGTAATTTCAGGAATTACCATGGCTACCCCTGTCCCAAAAGCATCAAGTAATTACACAGTATGGACTCTCCAGGAATGATTTGGAGTACTTCCCCTCCCAGAAGAGATACAGAGTGACAATGGCTCACATTTCACTGCCCAAGTGGTACAGGACTGGGCAAAAGAGGAAGGAGTGCATTGGACCTTTCATACTCCATACTATCCACAGGCCAACGGAATAGTAGAACACATTAATGGTTTGGTCAAGAAATATGCCAAAATAACTGAGGTGAATTGGCACTACTGATAAGATTGGGCTGACTGGGACCCCAGATGTTCAGAAAGAACTATAAAAGACTGACAGGAGCAAGCAGAAATCGGAGCTCCCCCTCAGTTGGCCTGAGACACACCCCCCCACCCCCCCCACCCCCCCCCGCTCACAGGCAAGAGTGCAGGCAAGGGAATACCATTTGGAGCATTTGATATAGACTTAAGATCAATATATGATTCGTTTAGACTGACAAGCAACATCCAAATGTTGTGGGAGACTCGGAAAACTTATGGAATGAATCCACAGCAACAGAGCTCAGAATGGATTATTTGAGCCAGGGTAGCCAATTTATCAGGTAATTTACAGTGTATCAAAGAGGATATATATACCAGACACCTTCACAATGGCACGTCAATAACAGTGGGGGAAAATAGCACGGAAATATGTGAAGTTTTTCCTTGGTGGCCTCCCAGTGAGGAGTTTACACCACTTAGACATCCGTTCACCATACAGACTAACTTGACCTGGTGTTTTGATTTTCCACGTACATTGGGAAAGGATTGTAGCTGGCCAGGTAGGAGTCATCGGTACAGTTATAATGTATCAGCTGATTGTGTCTGGTCATTATACTCTTGGGCAGGGTTAAGACCACAACAAGGACATCATCCTTTTGACCCTCTCAACCCTAAACCAATGGGGGTTAATGTATCGAATCCATTGTTTGCTTGTCAGACTATTCTAAACTGTTCCAAATTTGGGAACCCATATGGAAAACAAGTGCATTAGTCACTGCGTTCCGACAAGCTTGTTTATGTTATAACTATACCTTACCATTACCCAAGAAGCTGGATAGCTTGTCCCTATGTAACATGACTTTAGGTCCTGCAGGAATGAATAAAAATGTATCTGAGTGGAATAATCTGACAGATATGTGTAAGATCCCTCAGAAACCTTTTATGACAAATACAGATGGGACCATCCATCGATGATCCTCTGGAACAGATGAATCTAATTGTGACACAGCTCTTTTCCCAAACCCAAAGGGCACATTGTGGGTTTGTTCTGATGGAAATCTGTAGTCCCACATAAATCCCAATGAACACTCTGGACTCCGTTGCAGAGTTTGGCTCCCAACACTGAGTCCCTCTAAATGTTATCACATCTACCATCACCCCTGTCAAAAAGACACAAATGAGAGGTAGGATTCTCTTATTTGGAATCATGAGCAATGCCCAATTACTACTCATTTGGACAGAAAATTTCTTTGGCCTTTAGATCAATCTTTATGCCAGGAGTTTGGCCCGGGTGCATCCGTTTGCCATTGAGAACATCACCTGGCAGGTGTCACTATTAAGTAACTGGTCACAGGTAACCTTTGGGACCATGAAGCATCAAATACAGGCTGTTTCTAAAATGGCTTTACAAAACCGATTAGCATTAGATATGATTTTGTTAAAGGAAAAGGGTGTATGTGGTTTATTGAATTATTCTATTGATGAGTGTTGCATTGCTATACCAAATGTATCATCCACAGTGGAAGAAGCTCAAAAGGCTTTAGCAACTATTGGAGCCCAGACTAGTGAATTGTTCCTGAGAACACAACCTGGAACCGATGGCCCTATTGGATGGGTTGCGGGGTTGTTACAAAAATTTGGAACAAAGTCTCAGAGGTGGTCCTCAAAACAATCAAAAGTACTAATAAGATTTGTATGAGTTTTTGATACACGACCCGGGAGTTCTCTGGATTCCTACACATGGGTGGAGATTGCACTACAATCCATTGTCCCCCCCATTATCAGAACCACCAACAAAAGGTAAAGAAGATTGGGCCAATTGGCACCCCAGATGTTATCACTCCAGAGCAAACTATACATAATGAGAGAAGCAAGCACAAATCAGAGCTCCCTCTCAGCTGGCCTGAGACTCCCCCCACCGACATCGTCCACAACCCATGGACACCACGTCGGAGCGTTTGCAGAAACTTCACTCGCAGCAGCTTCAAGGAAACATCTAAGGACTCCAGCACTGAACTCCGTACAGGTCGTATAGTCTTTTTCGACCCTTATAGAACACTAATATTGGCCTAGAAGTAAGCTTATATTCTTGACTTAGAATTGTAACATTATAGTTAATAAACTAAATGTTTAAATAAAATTCTGGGTCCTACTCTGTCTACCTCGGTGTGTGACACACAGTCCTCCGGGACAAGGGAGCAGAACAGAGCTGGCAAATATTTAAGGATGCTTTCCATAAAGCACAAGAGTGCTCAGTCCCTAGATGTAGGGAATTGGGCAGGGAAGGGAAGAGACCAGCATGGCTGAGTCGAGACCTCCTGGTCAAACTCAAGAACAAAAGGGAACTGCCCAGGCAGTGCAAGCAGGGACAGGGAACCTGGGAAGAGTCTAGGGACACTACCTGGTTGTGTAGGGATGAAGTCAGGAAGGCCATAGCACAGATGGAGCTGAATTTGGCAAAGGAAGTGAAGACCATCAAGAAGGGCTTCTACAGGTATGTCAGTCAGAAAAGGAAGGTCAAAGGGAATGTGGCCCAATGATAGTTGAAAATGGTGATCTCGTATCAACAGATGAGGAGAAGGCTGAGGTACTCAACAATTTTTTGCCTCAGTCTTCACTGACAACTGCTCTCCTCACCCCTCCTGGGTCAATGGAGAACAAGATGGGGACCAGAGGGGTAAAGCCCCTCCACTATACGAGAGGATCAGGTTCATGACCACCTGAGGAATCTGAACATATGGGACTATGGGACCTGATGAGCTGCATCCCAGTGTCCTGAGGGAGTTGGCTGATGTAGTTGTTAAACCACTCTCCACGATATTTCAAACATCATGGTGATCAGGATAAGTCCCTGGTGATTGGAAGAAGGGCAACATTATGCCCATCTTTAAAAAGGGTAGAAAAGATGACCCTGGGAACTACCAACCCGTCAGCCTCACCTCTGTGCCTGGGAAGATCATGGAACAGATCCTCCTAAAAGCTCTGCTAAAGCACATGGAGGACAGGGAGGTGGATCAGTGGCAGCCAGCATGGCTTCACCAGGGGCAAGTCCTGTATGACCAACCTAGTGGCTTTCTATGATGGGGTAACCGCAGCAGTGGACACAAGAAAACCAATGAATGTGATTTATCTGGACTTCTGTAAAGCCTTTGACACGGTCCCCCACAACATCCTCCTCTCTAAACTGGAGAGAGATGGATTTGATGGGTGTACTGTTCAGTGGATAAGAAACTGGTTGGATGGTTGTATTCAGAGAGTAGTGGTCAATGGCTCGATGTCCAGATGAAGATCTGTGACAATTGGTGTCCCTCAAGGGTCCGTACTGAGACCAGTGCTGTTCAATATCTTCATCAATGATACTGACAGTGAGATCGAATGCACCCTCAGCAAGTTTGTAGAGGACACCAAGCTGAGTGGTGCAATTGCCACAGCGGAAGGATGGGATGTCATCCAGAGGAACCTGGACAAGCTGGAGAAGTGGGCCTGTGCGAACCTCATGAGGTTCAACCAGGCCAAGTGCAAGGTCCTACACCTGGGTCAGGGCAATCCCCGATTTCAGTGCAGGATGGGGGCTTATGTGATTGAGAGCAGCCCTGCAGAGAAGGACTTGGGGGTGCTGGTTGACGAGAAGCTCAACATGAGCCGACAATGTGCGCTCACAGCCCAGAAGGCCAACTGTATCCTAGGTTGCATCAAAAGAAGCATGGCCAGCAGTTCGAGGGAGGTGATTCTGCCCATCTATTTCTCTCCTGTGAGATCTCATCTGGAGTATTGTGTCCAGTTCTGGGATCCTCAACATAAGAAGGATACAGAACTGTTGAAAGAGGTCCAAAGGAGGGCTATAAGGATGATTAGAGGCCTGGAGTACCTCCCATATGAGGACAGGCTGAGAAAGTTGGGGTCATTCAGCCTGGAGAAGAAAAGGCTCTGAGGAGACCTTATAGCGACCTTCCAGTACTTAAAGGGGGCCTACAAGAAAGCTGGGGAAGGACTGTGTACAAGGACTTGTAGTGATAGGACTAGGGGCAATGGCTATAAACTGGAGAGGGGCAGATTTAGACTAGACATAAGGAAGAATTTCTTCACTGAGAGTGGCGAGGCACTGGAACAGGTTGCTCAGGGAAGTTATGGATGCCCCATCCCTGGAGGTGTTCAAGGCCAGGTTTCATGGGGCCTTGGGCAGCCTGATTTAATGGTGTGTGTCCCTGGCCATGGCTGGGGAATTGGAACTAGATGATCTTTAAGGTCCCTTCCAGCCTAAACTATTCTATGATTCTATGATCCTGCTGAACTATTACGATTATCTTCACCATTTTCAGCTTGTAGTTGGGGAATTATTGGCAGGGCATCTTGAGATGCTGACATTGCCATAGCAATAGCTGAAGCTTCCTCTTCTTCAGCTTCCATCTTTTCCTTGCATTTCTGATTATGATTTACATCATCTTTGTAGGTATCATCATTTTCTGCCTGCTCAGGAGAAAGAACTGCATCTTCGAACTTGAATGTAATTGTGCCATCACTCATTGGCATTGAGCTCTTGAGTAAGTCCTCAATACTGGAATCAACCTCTGCATTAACATCCAATTGACATTTCTCATCTACTGGTGCAAACACTGTCTCTTCTCTTGGTATAACTGCATTGCGCTACTATTGCCATTACACTGCAAAATACCATTAAGGACAAGTATCATAGTGCTTTTTGAGGTTTCTTCCTGTTTGTTTACATCATTTGGGATGGATTGTAAGGGCTTTGGCCCATGTACGTGATTGGATGGCAATGGCCTGGTTTGGGTAAAAATGGAGAAAGTTTCTCTGGTTCTTTATTTTCAGAACAGTTTCTCTGAAACCAAATATAAATTTTCTGCTGTGTTTGAGGAGAAGGTGAAGGGATTTTGCAGGTAACAGATTTCTGTGGTCTGAATTTAGAGACATCTGTTATGGTGCTGCCTAGTATAGATGGGTTTGAAGGAGACAGAAGCATTGGGAACAGCGACTGAGAATGACTGGATGAGGGAGAAGAGTTCAAACAATGACTGGAGAGTTTTCCTTTTGTTTGAATGGCTGGCTTTGGTTGCTCAGTGGTTACTGATGAAATGTGAAGTCCCACAGTAAGGCCAGTCAGTGTCTCAGAAGTACCCTCTGGACTGGCACTCAGTCTTTATCACTTAAACTTTTTTCTCTTTTCCTTGATAACTGGACAGTATTGTTAGGTCTATTACTTTCTGTAGCTTCCATAGAGTTAGCATCTGGTATAGGTAGCTGCAAGAAGCCTTCATGTTGACATTCCCCACAGTACATTTCTTCCGTGCTTAACTGGATGGCATCTGCAATTTCCATTTAATCTGCTATTGCCATCAGACATCGATGCATCCTTGTGTAATGAATTGAGCTTGTCACACTCAACATTTCTAACAGCTTTACAAAAACATGGGGCACTCTTGCCACCATTCTTGCTGCACTCAAAAATACTCTCTGCAATAGTTTTCCGACCACTGAGTGGGAATTGTCAATTAACTGCAAGGTGAAATTTAAGAGGGAGAGAAGTTTCTTATATCTGAAAGTTAAAAAGAGAAAAAGGAAAAAGAGAAAAGAGGAAAAGATAAAAGAGGAAAAAAGAAAAGAGAAAAAAGAAAAGAGGAAAAAAGAAAAAAAGGGAAGAGGAGAGAAAAAGTCTTATAAATTGATATGCTCTAGTTAACTAGTGCTGAGAAAGTCATTTAAAAATAATTCACTGTCAGTTCTGCAGTAGAAAAGAGACTATGCTACAGTGATGCTTCAGAATTGTTTCACAGGTCAGAAGTTAAAAAAGCAACCATTTACAGGCACATTCTTCATATAAATATACACTATTTGTTTACAGGAATTAAACCAATCAATTTTTGAAGAAATCGCCAACACCACACTTAACTACAAAGAGTAATAATCACATAGTGTAAGTACCTGTTTAATACAGTATCAGCCTGTAAAACACCTCCACAGACAATGTGGGGATAAAAATCACCATGAAATTCCAACAGAAGTCTGTCTATTAGACAAAATCACCCTAGTAGTGCTTGCCAGTTGCTTGACTTGGTTTGGGTTCCAAGAAGACAGTTTAAGACATAATCAACACCACTGGTACCAACATATCCTATAAAAAAAGCCAATAAAATAGGGATTAGATATGTTCACAATCTAAATTCTGATCTAAATAAAGATCAGAATAATATCATACAGAAATACACAATGTGTGCCCAAATTAACACCACCCCCTTCCCCAAACTGCCAAGAGCAGCACTCTTCTCTTTGCCATGCTGGCAAACACAGGATAAATCCTGTATTACATTCAACACACTTCAGTATATTTGCTTGTAATTATAATACAATTTTATATGAAGAGCTATTATTACCGAATTTAAGTATTTATCTCCCAACTGCCAGCTCTCCCACTTGGCCTTTACACACCTCCAATAGTGTCAAGACTGAAAGTTGACTTGTTCAACTAAGAACTTAAAAAAACCCAAACAACTTTTAGCAGATGCTTTCAAGAAAAACCATTTTAATCATAACATTCCAATAACTCTTAGCCTGGATATGTGCTTGGAAAATTATTTCGCATCACTTTATTGCAATACACTTTTATAATCCTCTATCTGTAAGCTACCAATAGTTTTTACTTTTTACAAGGACACTTGCAGAAACATAATGTCTATCAGTAATAAAGAAAAAATCCAAGTAGAAATATGCTTCCCCATTTCTCAAATTCTTTGAGACTTTCAGGCAATAATCTCTTTATTAAAATAAATTAATTCAGCTACACATTAGAATCTCATTCTCTTGCAGAAACAGGCCAAATTCAGGAATCCAGCACCACAAGGAACAGTTTTACAAGGTCCGATACAAAAGAAATGAGACTAACGCTATAGCTCAAGAACCAAGAGTGGGAGATGAGAGACAGAGATGGATATAGAACATGCCGCAGTGAGGTAAGGCTCAGCCTGATCACTTCACTGAGTACAAGTGGATGTGTGTTCAAATATCAATGTTTTCTTTGCCTTGGTTGGAAAATGTCAGTGTGCAAGAGTGAACAGCAAGTTCACATCAAGACAACATGCCAGCCTACAACACTTTGTCAATGTCACTGTGTTTGAGCACCCACCCTATTCACCAAACCTGACTCCCTGCAATTTCTACCTCTTCCCAAAGATCGAGTCAATACTCAAAGGAACCCATTTTTTTATTGGAAGAAGATACGAAAGCAAAACTGACGGAGATCCTCAACAACCTTTCAGAAAATGAACGGAAACAGCTTTGAACGGAAACAGCATTGTATGCAGCCGTGTGTCAACTCAGAAGGGAACTATTTTGAAGGTGATCATAGTTGCTTTTCCTAATTTGTTAAATAAATAGTTACAGGAACAATCTCATTTTTTATGTGTTGGACCACGTATATTATATGTACAAAATTTGATGATTGTTAATTGCTGAAGGGTATTTTCTGACTGCTTAAATGAGACCCATGAGACCAAAGCAGTATCAACTGAGATGAGGAAGATGGTTGATGACTGCACCAAACACATCTTACTTTACTTTAAGGGGGAAAAAAAGGCCTTATGCAAGCAAAGCATCATTTAAAATCTAGACCTACATCTTTCAAGACAGAAGTTGGTTGGTAGCAACTATACTGTTACAAAAACATTTATATGTATGATCCACACATTTTATTTCACTATCACCTATAAATGGTCTCCTAGTTCCATATGAAATAGCAACAAGTGAAGCTTCGAGACTTTTCAGTAACAATCCAAAATGAATTTGAAGTTTACATGACACCATACCTGTTTGAATCTGCACATTTAACTAATATTGTCTCTACAACTGGCTTGAGAAGTTGCTGTAGTTTATTCCTCTCTGCTGAAGTATGACAAGGAGTATATACCGTCATGGCTCTTAAGGTTTTCTAAGAGAAAGAAAAAAACAATACATGAAAAGAAATTAGCTATATATTTATTTTGTTAAGAGTTGTAAATAGCTCTATATAAATAGCATTCAAAATATCAGTGAAATGTCCAAAGGATAAACAGCTTACTATGTATTCACTGTTAGAATTAGTTATATATTCTTTGAGATTGGAAAGAATTTGGTCATACAAGTACTGTTAAAACTTAGCACTGTAGCAAGCATTTCCTTTTATTTGACCAGTGAAATCATGCCATTTCACTCTTGCTAAGGATTTTTTTCAACTCACTTTAAGATGACGGTTAAAAAAGTTAACTCATTAGTGGTGCTCAACCACAATTTTTAGGATTCTCCTCCCTTTCAAAAATGAAGTCACTTGGAAGTTACAGGAATACGAGTAAACATCTACTTACTAAAGCAGCAACATGCACTCTGTAGGCAGGGTCAGCACAGACCATAGACAGCACACTGCAGCAGGATTCTATCACATCTCCTGAGATACTGGTCTGAGATGACCCACCAGCTGCTCCCAAAGCTCCAGCAATTGTGCTTGTTTCCATTGCTACTTCCAGAATTTCCAGTGCTGTAAACATTAGCCAATAATAGAGCACCACTAACATAATGGGAAAGGCATCTAAGTGCTATCTCTCGTATACTCCAGTTTTGGGAAAACAAGAAGCCAACTAACTCCATTTCAAATACCTACCAAGGAAAAAGCAACATTACAGGAGTCAAATTGAATAATACTGCAACTTAAGTACTTAAGAAGAAGAGCAATCAAAAAGAGCAAAGAAATGTTTTTCATGAAAGGTCATCTTAAGAAACTTGACAACAAAAATGTGCCATAAGGTAATATATTAAAAAAAAAGATTCTGTGATAGAAATGAAACATCATAAATAATAAGCCATTGGTTCACAATAGCCTCTGCCAAGAGAAGAGGGGGAATGGCTATGAATGGTTTCATTCACTCTGAGTTTTAATTATTCAGTATGGAGTTAGTTTCTTCTCTGGGCAACCTGTGCCAGTGCCTCACCACTCTCATTGTGAAGAATTTCTTCCTAATGTCTAGTCTAAATCTTCCCCCTTCCAATTTAAAGCCACTAGTAGCGCCCACAGGATAGTCCTTTAGGACCGAAGGGCTGCAACAATCAGAAAGTTTAACTGCCTTCAAAGAACAGAAACCCATCACACTGCAGTTCAGCTAGTCCCTAGGGCAGTTAAAGTCCCCTTGGGAAGCGAACTTAGTGCACTGTTAATTGGACGATCATCTATCACAAAGCAAGGATTGTTTGTTTTACTGGGACTGATTGATGCAGATTTTACGGGAACAATACAAGTAATGACTTGGACCCCTATGCCTCCATGCTTTAGGCCAAAGGGCAATAGAATTGCTCAGCTGATTTGTTTTCAAGCAATTGTACCCCATGCAGCAAATTGCATACGGGGAGGAGTCGTCTTTGGCTTGACTGACCAGCCCATGATCATGACTGACGTTAAACCTGCAAAGCGCGACATTCACAGAGCAACAGAGAACAGTATTTTACGTGTATTATAGACAGCTATATGCTTTTCTGAAGGAACTGAAATATCTGTTAGACAATCAACATGAACCTTATTTTATAATGCATGTATGTTCTTGTAAAGTCAGCTCTCTTTGCCTTAAACATTTTGCCTGAAGACTGCCTGCTTGTGTGTCCAGTTCAACAGAAGGGCAATGTAGGAGCGGGCACTGCTCTCCCTTGCTTGGATGGGCTCCGGACCCAGAGCTGGCTGCAGTTGGGTGGAGGTGATGCAGCAGCGGGTTCAACTGAGCAAGTTGCACCCTCAAGTATGGACAGCATGGACCTGAGTTTTCGATCTGACTTCTGTGACAAATGTTTAAGTCACAGGGTGGAATATAAAGTCAGACTATGTTTATCTGTTTGCCTTAAACATTTTGCCTGAGGACTACCCACTTGTGGCACCAGCTTGTCTGTAGTGCCGAGGTTCAGCGGGGGTCAGTGCAGGAGCAGGCACAGCTCTCCCTCGCTTGGGTGAAGTCAGTCCCCAGAGCTGGCTTCGGTGGAGGGAGGGGATGCAGCCGTGGCTGCTGCCCCCGCTACCCCCCCCCACCTGCATCCTTCTGGGGCCGCCAAAAAGACACGTGGATATGGGGGGTTGGGCTGGCCTTATAAAGGACTCTCAAGGAAGCAGGGGGCAGTCTCCCTCTCACCTCCATGCTCGCTCTCTCTCACAAACTTTGATCGGACCAGTCTAGACCACGTGGCCTGGACCACGTGTTCCCAAGATCATCTGCTGCCTTCGATGTGGTGATTTCTTTCCTTCTCTCTCTTTCTCTCTGCCTCCCACCCATTACCTTATGGTGTGCGTGTTGGATCAGATCCAAGAGACCTAGGTTGTTTTCGGGGATTCATTTCTGTAACTTTGGGTGGTTGCAACCCCTCCGTGTCTTTGTTGTGCACCCCGATATCTTGGTGTGTTTATGCTTGCTGGAGCCAGAAATAAATACTGCTTTTGATATTAACTCTGGGAGTGACCTTATTGGCCTCCGGATCACCACACAGACAAACGAATCCACTGTCCCCCCTGTCAGGGCCAGACACGAGCGTGTGGCTCATGGGTCCGGGTTGTGACAGTTCTCATACAAATTTGGTTGAAGGCAATCACCGAGTTGATGCTCTGGCAGCCCCTGTAATCATTCCAGATACATTACAACAAGCACGTATGTCACATGATTTTTATCACCAAGGTAGTACAGCCCTTAGGAAAATGTTTCAGTTAACTCAGGACCAATCTCGACAAATTGTACAGATATGCCCTGATTGTCAATGAATCCCAAACACTACTTTTGATGGTGTAAATCCTCGTGGATTAGGTCCACTTGAAATATGGCAAACTGATGTAACACACATCCCTGAGTTTGGACATCTAAAATATGTACATGTATCAATTGACACCTTTCCTACCTGCATTGTTGCTTCCGCATACATGGGAGAGTGGGCAAAAGATGTAAAAAAATATTTATTATATGCAATTGCTCTTTTGGGGGTGCCAAAACCAGTAAAAACAGATAATGGCCAGGGATATATTTCTAATATAAAAAAATCCCTTTTTCAACAAGGGGGAATCACATCTCCCGGGTATTCCTCACTCACCAACAGGGTAAGCCATAGTTGAACGAGCTCATGGTACATTAAAAAATATGTTGTTAAAACAAAAAAGGAGGAGCCTGGGATACTCCCCTCATGAGAGACTACTAAAAGCTATGTATGTTCTAAATTTTTTAAACCATTGCCAAGACAGCATTCTACCGATAGAGTGATATTTTATCGCAAAATCAAATGGTAACATGAGTGAAGCTAAAGTAATGATACGTAACTGAGAAACAAAACAATGGGAAGGTCCATGGTCACTAGTAAGATCGTGGACCACGGTGGATGCCAGCAAGATGTGTATGACCTGCACTGCAGTAATTGTGGGAATTTCATGTTGTGCAACCACCATTCCATGGATCCCTGCACAATCCCAAGAAAACAACTGGGTAATCCTAGCCAATGCAGCACAGCAAGATTCATTGTGTTTGTCGGTAGCAACACTGAACAATCCATTTAGCACCTGTTTAGTAGAAACATAGAATCATAGAATCATAGAATAACCAGGTTGGAAGAGACCCACTGGATTATCGAGTCCAACCATTCCTATCAATCACTAAACCATGCCCCTTAGCACCTCATCCACCCGTACCTTAAATACCTCCAGGGAAGGTGAATCAACCCCCTCCCTGGGCAGCCTGTTCCAGGGCCCAATGACCCTTTCTGTGAAAATTTTTTTTCCTAATGTCCAGCCTAAATCTCCCCTGGCAGAGCTTGTGGCCATTCCCTCTTGTCCTGTCCCCTGTCACTTGGGAGAAGAGGCCAGCATCCTCCTCTCTACAACCTTCCCTCAGGTACTTATAGAGAGCAATGAGGTCTCCTCTCAGCCTACTCTTCTCCAGGCTAAACAACCTCAGCTCTCTCAGCCGTTCCTCATAAGGCCTATTCTCCAGCCCCTTCACCAGCTTCGTCACTCTTCTCCGGACTCGCTCTGGAGCCTCAACATCCTTCTTGTGGTGAGGGGCTCAGAACTGAACACAGTATTCCAGGTGCGGTCTCACCAGTGCCGAGTACAGAGGGAGAATAACCTCCCTGGACCTGCTGGTCACGCCGTTTCTGATGCAAGCCAGGATGCCATTGGCCTTCTTGGCCACCTGGGCACACTTCTGGCTCATGTTCAGATGGCTGTCAAGCAACACCCCCAGGTCCCTCTCCTCCAGGCAGCTTTCTAGACAGACTTCTCCTAGTGTGTAGCACTGCATAGGGTTGTTGTGCCCCAAGTGAGGACCTGGCATTTGACCTTGTTAAACCTCATGCCATTGGACTCTGCCCAGTGGTCCAGCCTGTTCAGATCCCTTTGCAGAGCCGCACGACCCTCCAGCAGATCCACACTTCCACCCAGCTTAGTGTCATCCGCAAACTTGCTAAGGGTGCACTCGATGCCTGTTATAAATTGAGGCGAATAATTTGATTCAGCCTTTACGGATCAATTAATTGTTTATTGATTACAGCAAGCAATGACAAGCAAACAGCATTGGGTGCAGCCGGGGAGCCCGCGCTCCGCCAACGGCTCACACCGACTTCCCCCCCCCTTCAGTCTTTTATATGTTTCCATCTCTGTGTTCGTGGGGTACTCTGCGTCTGCGTCACCAGTTAGACAGTTCTTCTTATCTGTGTGTCCAGGCTCGCTGCAACACTTCGGCAACTCCCTCCGAATTCCTCCATATACCCGACTCCCTGGTTTTCTCTAGTTCAATTAGTTTTAGCAAAAGGCAATTTTGACACAACTACCCTTATCTACAAATATATTCTGTCCTTTAATCTTTATCCATATATGGTTATACTACCCAATTTGTGCCTAGGCAAACACAAAACTTTCTCTGTTTTCTGTCTTGTGGTTTCTTGTTATCTACACAAGCTCTCCTCCCCATTTGATTTACTACTTGATGGATAAAGGGTCCTATCTATCACAGTTCCCCCTTTTCTTTTTCTTTATTTTGTTCATCAAATCTTTTTAATTCTTGGTAGCTTAGAGCGAGGCTTTCTCTGATTTCAGGGTCTTCTGATATTGGTTCATACTTGGCCCTTATTAACATAAGGTGACCTGCTTCCAATCTCCCTTTGAGTATTTCTAGGACTTTGTTAAAAATGCAGGGACCGAAGGTCAGCCCCTAAAATTAGTACAATTACAGGCCTTGCAATTGTTGATAACAGGGTAGTTAGCCATGGGGATCTGTTGAACCAGGTCTCATATCAACTTTGTTGCGCCTCTCTCTTTCTTTTTTTGTTTTTCTAATTCTTTTTTTTTTTTTTTTTTAACTTTGTTATGGTGTCTCTTACTACTCTTGTGTGGTCTGCGTAAATGCAACACTCTTTCTGCAAGGCTGCGCACAACACCCCCTTGTTGTAAAAACAATAAGTCCAGTCCCCTCCTGTTCTGCAGGACTACCTCTGACAGTGACCGTACTGATTTTTCTAGTGCTGATATGGACTGCTCTATTTGTGCTAAATCCTCATCTACTGCTATTTTTAAAGAATTGAACTCTTTAGTTTGCTTCACTAGTGAGGCCACCCCCGTTCCGATACCTGCCCCTCCCATGGTCATCAAGACGGCCACAGTAAGGGCTGTAAAGGGTTTTCGCTTTTGCAAATGATGAACAGGAGTAGTTTGGACCTCATATACGTACTCGTTGGGATGGTACATAATTTTGGGGATCATGGCTACTTGTATACAATAGTCAGAGGTCTCGTTGAATATTTCTAATGAAATGCATGGTGTGAGCCCTGTTTTAGAACATATCCATTTAGTATTTTTAGCAGGGATTAGCCATTTAGCCTGGGTATCTTTTCGTCTGGCTTTGGTAATAGTTTCACACAAGTGCTCCTTATGCTTTGGGATATTTCCAGTGCATCGCCCTTTCCCAGTTACCGACGCTAAAGTTATCCCCTGGGCCTGTGTATCTTTTTAATTGCACTGTGTAGGATTGCTGCCATTAAGTCCCCCAGCCCTTTCCGACATCTCAACGGCTTCACAGAATGGAGGCCTGATGTCAAAGCAGAGCTAACAATGCTCTGTAAACAAGGGGATGGCCACATTAAGAACCCTATATGCCCCCTCTATTAATTTCCAAAGAGTGTTAAGCCGAAGGTTATGAGGTGGGGGTGCTATGGTCTGACTATCACCCTCAATTCCTGGACCGGTTAGACCCGCAACCGTCTCCGAGTAGAACCACCCCTCCTCAGCTACCACAGGACTCGGGCTCAGAGCCTGTACATCACAAGGAACAGGTTCCCTCCCTATGGTAAATATGTTTCTTCTATCCTTACCAGGCTCTTAACACCCGAAACTCCAAGTTTTTCTAGCGGTTTTTCATCTTCCTGAGACTATTTAATTAGTCCTTTTTTGGTCAACTTGTCATATAGAAATTTGACTTTTCCACTGAAATTTTCGATCCACTGCCTACAATACCCGAAAAGGCCCAATAATTGCCTCACCTGCCGTTTAGTCCGGGAAGCCTGAAGTGAAAGTATGCCTTGGACCCTCTCGGGGTCTAGTTTCTTAGTACCCTTGGTCAGTCTGTGCCCCAGATACTTTACTTCCTCTTCTACAAACTGCAGCTTAGATTTAGACACCTTCAGCCCTTTCAGGCTGAGGAAATTCAGCAGTTTTCTACTTTCCTGTCTCACCACTTCTTCCTCTTTCCCTGCAACCAGCAAGTCATCCACATATTGAACTAAAACTGCTCCTTCACCCAGTGTATAACCCTCTAAAATTTGTTCTAAAGCCTGTCCAAATAAATTAGGGGATTCTGTAAACCCCTGAGGAAGCACAGTCCACCTCATCTGCTGTTTCCCGTGGGTGTCTGGATCCTCCCATTCAAAGGCAAAATAGTCTCTGCAAATTTCTTTAAGGGGACAAGCCCCAAAAGCATCTTTTAAATCTATTACACTATATCACTGATTTTCAGGTCCCAGTTGACTCAAGAGGGTGTAGGGGTTTGCAACCACGGGAAATCTCTCAATGGCCCTTTTGTTGATTTCTCTTAAGTCATGTACCAGTCTATAACTACCATCTGTTGTTTGGGGGTTTTTTGGGTTTTTTTTTGTTTTTTACGGGTAGAATGGGAGTATTAAAAGGGGTCATGCATGGTTAAAGCAATCTCTGTTTTAAAAGCCTATCAATCTTGGGCTTTAATCCTTGTCTTCCTTCATTGGACAGGGGGTACTGCTTGACTCTTACAGGAATTTCAGGGTTCCTAATAGTCACCTCAAAGGGTTCAATTTCCAATCGTCCCACCGTAGTGGGGGTGTACCAAACTTCAGGATTTATTTTTGCTTCATTCACAGCACGTAAGGGACATAATTTAACACTCAATTTATTTTCAATTATTTCTACCCCAATTCCCAATTCTACCATCAAATCTCGTCTGAGGAGGTTATAATCCAGCTCTGGGATCAGTAGCAATGATCCCACTCCGACTTTGGAGTGAGTTTCTAGAAAAACATCTTTTATCACAGGTACTCCAAAAGGTTCCCCTTTTGCCCCGACTACCTGCACCGTTTCAGATGATATTCTGCACCCTTGGGGAAGGGTTTGGACGGTAGATCTTTCCGCCCCTGAGTCCACAAGGAACTCATATTCTTGTTGCTGAGGACCTATTTTCAGCTTTACCAGGGGCTCCGTTCGTTCTTGTGTCCCCAGCAGGTAGAGCCCCTGACCCCTCCTAATCTTCGTGAAACTGCTTTTCATCCACTATCTTTTGCCAGCACTCCCCTTTTTTACTACATACGATCCCCTTCTATTCTCCTGTTCATCCACTTTGCAGTATCCATCTTTTTACTCGGAGCTGTTCCCCTTAGTGGAGGGGCAGCCCTCTGTCCTTCCCGGACTGCTGCTACCATCATTCTTACTTGTTTCTTATGGCTCTCCTCTTCCCTTCGAACATATACCTTTTGTGCTTCTCGTAATAACTCATCCAACCCTCTACCTTGCCAGTCTTCCAGTTTTGGTTTGTTTTTTTTTTTAGCTTCTTTCGAATATCCACCCATATCTTTATTCCTGCAGTCCTAATCATCCTTTTTGAACTCTCTTACGTCCCCCCGAATTCAAGGGTACGACCACATAAAATTTAAGCCGGTTGTCCCTGTTGTCCTGCATTTGGGTTTGGAACCATACCCATCCCCGCCTCCCTGAGGGGGAACATTCCAAATTCTTCTCGCCTTTTCCTAGACTGACTCCTAGTAACACGTCGGGTGGTTTCTGAGAAGTCTGAATCTGACTCATCTCCTCCTAGGACGTCCTGCACAGGAGCAGAAGGGTTGGGGTTATGGGGAGGAGGTGGTGGTAACGGAATTGGGGGGGGTAGAGGTTGCGAGGGGGAGAAGGAGGGGGAGAAGGAGTGGTAACGGAGTTGGGGGGGTAGAGGTTGTGAGGGGGAGAAGGAGGAGGTGGTGGTGGTGGAGGGGGTATATATGGTGGAGGGGAAAGGTCGGACAATTCGGCCCCTCCTTTGATTTTTTTTTTTTTTTTCTTCCTCTGGTATTAAAGAAAAAAAGTTTCGCCCTCTTCTCTCCCGTTATCCAGAGAGAGGCATATTCACTCTCCTCTAAGTTGGAGGGCTCTTTAGAATTAACATATATGTTTAAGGCCTGGCATATTGAATCCTCAAACAATCCAAACACTGGCCAATACAGATGATCTCCTCTAATCTGCTTCCTCTCCCATACTTCCATACAATAATGTACAATTTTTTACCTTGTCCTTTCCCTTCCTTGAGGGGAAATCATCCCAATACTTAATCATTAAGCCTAATTGACTGTCTAGAGGTACCTGGGGAAGTTTTACATGGGTTCCCCCACCCATGGGACCAGAGGGCTTGCTTTTCCCCTGTCCCATCTTCCGGAGTGCCTTCACACACACTCAGCAACGCTTCCCCCAATTCGTGGCCCAGCCCGTCGCCGGGTATGGGAACCGCACTACTAAGGGGTCCGCACTCGCTTCGTCTCGCAATGAGACGTCTCACTCGTCACACTCCGGGATCCCAACCCCAACCGGATGGTCCCCAGTCCTTCTCTGGACGGGGCCACCTCGATGGTCCCAGAGGACTATCGAGATATACTTACACAGCCCTGTGTCTTTGCCCGGGACTTCGTGCACAAAGATTAAGGGGTTGAGGGGTTGCCGGCTATTCTTTGCTTGCCACTGAATTTGGGTTCATCAGTCAGGGCTCCGGAGGAATAGCACCTGAACAGGCCCACTGTCTAAACAGTGGGGCGCCTCCCCGAAAAGGCCTTTCCACCGGATTGCCCTTATCCGAGTCATGGCACCAGATTGTTATAAATTGAGGCGAATAATTTGATTCAGCCTTTACGGATCAATTAATCGTTTATTGATTACAGCAAGCAATGACAAGCAAACAGCGCTGGGTGCAGCCGGGGAGCCCGCGCTCCGCCAACGGCTCACACCGACTTCCCCCCCCCTTCAGTCTTTTATATGTTTCCATCTCCATGTTCGTGGGGTACTCTGCGTCTGCGTCACCAGTTAGACAGTTCTTCTTATCTGTGTGTCCAGGCTCGCTGCAACACTTCGGCAACTCCCCCCGAATTCCTCCATATACCCGACTCCCTGGTTTCCTGTAGTTCAATTAGTTTTAGCAAAAGGCAATTTTGACACAACTACCCTTATCTACAAATATATTCTGTCCTTTAATCTTTATCCATATATGGTTATACTACCCAATTTGTGCCTAGGCAAACACAAAACTTTCTTGTTATCTACACAAGCTCTCCTCCCCATTTGATTTACTACTTGATGGATAAAGGGTCGTATCTATCACAGTACACAAGCTTTCCTCCTTATTTAATTTTCTACTTGATGAACAAAGGGTCTTATCTATCACAATGCCTTCATCCAGGTTATTGATAAAGACATTGAACAGGGCCGGACCCAGCACTGAGCCCTGGGGAACTCCAATTGTCACTGGCCTCCAGCTGGAATTAACTCCATTTACCACCACTCTCTGGGCCCGGCCATCCAACCAGTTTTCCACCCAGGAGAGTGTGCGCCTGTCCAGGCCAGAGGCTGACAGTTTCTGAAGCAGAATGCTGTGAGAAACCGTGTCAAAGGCTTTACTGAAGTCCAGGAAGATACATCCACAGCCTTTCCCTCGTCCAGTAGCTGAGCCAAATCATCATAGAAGGCGATCAGGTTAGTTTGGCAAGAGCTGCCTTTTGTGAACCCATGTTGACTGGTCCTGATCACCCGGTTCTCTTGCATGTGCTTCATGATGGCACTCAAGATCACCTGTTCCATGACTTTCCCTGGCACTGAGGTCAGACTGACAGGCCTGTAGTTCCCTGGATCCTCCCTGCGACCCTTCTTGTAGATGGGCACAACATCAGCCAGCCTCCAGTCCAGTGGAACTTCCCCAGTCTTCCAGGACTGCTGGAAGATGATGGAAAGGGATTTGGCCAGCACATCCGCCAGCTCCTTCAATACCCTTGGATGGATCCTGTCCGGCCCCATAGACTTGTGGGTGTCTAGTCGGGCTAGCAAGGCTCTGACCACCTCCTCTTGGACCGTGGGAGCCTCATTTTGCTCCTCTAGCTCCGGAGTTTGTACACAGAGGGAATAACTTTCTTTACAATGAAAGACTGAGGCAAAGAAGGCGTTAAGTACCTCAGCCTTGTCCTCATCCCCTGTCCCTGTTGCTCCTTTTGCATCCAACAGGGACTGTATGGTCTCCCTAGTCCTCCTTTTATTATTTATATATTTATAGAAAGATTTTTTGTTATCTTTCACAGACTTTGCCAATCTGATTTCTAGTTGAGACTTAGCCCTTCTGATTTTTTCTCTACACAATCTCACTTCCCTCCTGTAGTCCACCCAAGAGGCCTGTCCCTTCTTCCAGAGCCCATAAACATTTCGCTTCTTCTTGATATCACTCAAGACCTCTCTGTTCAACCAAGCTGTTTTTTTCCCCTGCCATCTCTTTTTCTGGAACATGGGGATGGCTTTCTCCTGAGCCGCTAGGATTTCCTTTTTGAAGAGCTCCCAGCCCTCGTGGACTCCCTTGCCCTTAAGTACTGTCTCCCATGAGACTTTGCCAACCAGCCTTCTGAAGAGTTCAAAGTCTGCCCTCTGGAAATCTAATACTACTGACCTGCTAACCACCCTCTTTACTTCACCTAGAACAGAAAACCCTCATGATCACTTTGTCCTAGGAGTCTTCCTACTGCCATATCCCCCACAAAGCCTTCTCTGTTCACAAACAGCAGGTCCTGGAGGGCACCTTCCCTTGTCAGTTTGTTCACCAGCTGTGCAAGGAAGTTGTCTTCCACACACTCCAGGAACCTCCTGGAATGCTTCCTTTCTGCTCTATTGTACTTCCAGCAGACATCAGGAAGATTGAAGTCTCCCACAAGAATGAGAGGCATTGATCTAGATATTAACCCTAGTTGTTTATAGAGCTCGTCAGCTGCTTCTCCTTGGCTGGGTGGCCTGTAACAGACTCCCATCACAAAATCTACCTTCTTATGGGCTCCTCTGATTTTAACCCACAGGCACTCAATCTCCTCATCGCCACAATCCATCTCAACAGTGTCCAAGTCCTCCCTTACAAAGAGGGCTACCCCGCCTCCTCTCCTTCTCTTCCTATCACGCCTGAAAAGTTTGTACCCCACCATAGCTGCACTCCAGTTATATGAGTCATCCCACCACGTTTCCGTGATGGCAATGACATCATAGGCTCCTTGCCCTACGACAGTTTCCAGCTCTTCCTTCTTATTACCCATACTGCGTGCATTTGAGCAAACAGAGTCCATTCCCAATTTCCTGGTATCTGGAGTAGCTAGCACCAGAGCGCCCGTATCTCCCTTACCACCCCCAGGTGTGTTCACCCCCACTTTCTGTGTGGTGATGTACTGGTGGTCCTCTCCAGCACACCCTCTCCGAATCACTAGCGCCCCATGTCCAGGATTGCTCCTGTCTAGCCTGGTCTCAATCCCCTTCCCCCTGACATCTAGTTTAAAGCTCGATTTATGAGCTTAGCTAGGTTTTTAGCAAGGGCTTTAGCCCCCATAGGAAACCCACGTGTCCCATCCTTAGCAACAAGTCTGGGGGTGCGTGAGCCACCCCATGATCAAAGAAACTGAAGCCCTTCTCCTCGCACCAGACTCGGAGCCAGGCATTAATCGAGTTCTTCTTCCTGACTTCCAGGTCCTCTCTATTTAGCCTTGGGATGGAGCAGAATACTATTTGTGCCCCTGAGCCCTCCATCATTTTCCCAATGGCCCTGAAGTCTTTCTTGACGGCTTTGGTCTTTCTGCTTACTAAATCATCATTACCAGTTTGGACTACTATCAGAGGATAGTAGTCTGTCTCGTGGACCAGGGAAGGCAGTTTTCTTGCTATCTCCTTCACTGATGCCCCCGGTAAGCAGCAGATGTCTCTGTGGAGTGGGTCCGGTCTGCAGATGGTCCCTCCGTTCCTTTTAGGAGGGAGTCCCCTACAACAATCACCCTCCTCATCTTCTTAATGGAGGATGTTTTTATCTTTTTCTGAGGATAGTGCGGCCTAGGGAAAGATTCTAGGCTGTGAGAGTCATCATCCTCAGGACAGGATTCCACCTGCAGCACATGGTACTTGTTCACCAGGGGGATCTGGGATTTTGCTGTCTGGTTGAGGGGAGCAGGTTTCCTTTGTCTGGAAAGAACTTGCTGCCATAGTAGATTTGCTGATAGATGATGTTCTTTATTAGGTGTGATAAAAGTAGATTTTAGAAAATATTTTAGTTATATAGGCAAAAATGTAACACTTATATAAAATGTTAATTCCTTAGCGTGTGTTGAAATGATTTTATATGATATAATTACACATCTGCAAATACATCCAAATCCAGCAACACCTCCCTGCAATTACCAAGAGAACTGTATTTTATTTGATGAGATAGAGCACGGGCAGGTATTCCTTCCTATATTTCAAGAGGCCCATGTATGTTAGGCAAATTTACATTATTAACTCCAAATATTTCTATTATTTTAAACCACACTTTGTCTCACTGTCATCAAACAAATGCCACATTGGCAGCTTTATCTAGCCTTTTGATGAATTTATCAGACCATTCAGAATTTATACATAAAAGTATTAACACGTTAGAAGGTTTAACAGAAAAATTGCAAATATAGAATGAATGGAATACATTTGCAGGACTTTTTGCTGGATTTGGACCTTGGATTATAAAGTTAGTCATGATAGATTTTATGATTTTACTTGGCTTTTTTCTAGCATATTGATTTGTGTGCCCTGCTTAATCAAATTACCGCAAAGCTTGATTGACAGAGTGTTAAGGCAAATATTAGTAGTTCACGAAAACAAAAGATGGAGAGATGTCAGAAGAGATGGTGAGCAAGAAATGACCACGATTGTTGTTGGGCCTCTGGAGCAGAAGTACAGAATGTTTGATATTCAGCGAGCTGCTGGCCTGAGAAGAATCAACATCAGTGGCAAAACCAAGAAGGCATGAAAACAATAACAGTGGTCACGAGGAGCTTGGAAGGAGAAAAACATGCTGTGGAAATTTTTATGAAGGACTTGTGGGACTGTTGCTGACATTTTCAGTAAGGTATAAATATGAGCTTGTAACAATAAACTTGATCTTAGCTTGAAATGAAAGCTGAGTCCGTGCCTGTTAATACGCCACAACTTATAACAATATACTTAAGCATTTCATTTGTAGTAAGGTTTACTATTTTAGAAATATAAATCTTGATACTAAGTAAAAATCACATACTGTCAATAAAAGTGCAATGAGCTCACATCCCTTTCATAGTGGCCTGGTGTGAAGCCAGACTGTTTCTCTCTTTGCATTAAACATTTTGTCTGAAGACTGCTTGCTTGTGTGCCAGGTTCAGCAGAAGGGCAGTGCAGGAGTGGCCCCCACACTCCCTTGCTTTGCTGAGCTTGGGACCCAGGGCTGGCTGCGGTGGGGGGAAGTGATGCAGCAACAGTTGCTGCCCCCCACCCCCCTCTCCCCCTTCCTCAATCGGCCAGATGGCCCCGGCCTGACCCGCCAAAAAGACACATGCAGATGGGGGTCAGACGGGTCTTATAAAAGGACTCTCAGGGAACCAGGTGGGGCAGTCGATCGGTTGCTCTCTCTCACTCCCATGCTCACTTTCACTCCCA
This sequence comes from Clamator glandarius, assembly GCA_033459285.1. Lineage (NCBI taxonomy): Eukaryota > Metazoa > Chordata > Aves > Cuculiformes > Cuculidae > Clamator > Clamator glandarius. Next base: position 605,882 of record JAUNZM010000566.1, on the reverse strand, counting down.
CACTTCCATTATACCAGCCTGGACCATGCAGCCTGTCACCACGTGTTCCCAAGATCTGCTGCTGCCGTCGATGTGGTGATTTCTTTCCTTCCCCTTCACTCTCCTTTTCTCTCTGTCGCCCTCCTGTTACCTTATGGTGTGCATGTTGGATCGGATCCGAGGGAACTGGGTTGTGTTCGGGATTTCATTTCTGTAACTTTTGGTAGTTGCACCCCCGTGCCTCAGTTGTGTGCCCCAGTATCTTGGTGTGTTTATGTTTGTCGGAGCCAGAAATAAATACTAATACTGGGCTAGGTGAAGTACTAACAGGATAACCATTGTTTAGCAGCTCAAGACAAACACAAAGAAAGGACTAACACTTAAGAGTAAACAGAATAGTAATAATTTAGCTGAAGCAACTGACACTTAAAGAATAGTAGAATAGAAGCTGCTCACACTTAAAGAATACACAGGATGACAGTTGTTTAGATAAAGCAACATATTTCTATAAGCCTTTATGTAGGAAGGGGGTCTGTTGCTAGAAGATTTCTGATAAGCAGGACAAGTCATCTGGACCTGTGATAAGAGTGGAAAACAACACTGATAAGGATAGCAAGGATTCGGAGAACACGTGTGCAGGTTAAAGTCAAAGGAAGTTAAGAGAATCGACTTCATCCCTGAGAAGACACTGCACAGGCACAAACAGGAAGAAGACTCTTTCCAAACTCATTATAATAAGAAGCGGGGAAAGGTTATGAATATGTATAGGCGTTTTTTTGAATATGTAACAGTTCACTGTATAAAGCCAAGACAAGTTGCCACGATGGGCATGCAGGTTGTTTTGGAGAAATAATTCTCCTGTGCGTTTCAGCGCTGAATAAACGTACCTACTTTATAACTTTATAAGTTACAGAGTCTTGATTCTGCATGTCAATTTTGGCAAGCCAAGCAGGAGACTTTTCTGCCTGCTGTGGGACCAACTGTGGAGCGGACATCCTAGGTGCGCCCTGAGCTTATTCCTCGGAGGAGCTCATTCCTCGGAGGAGCTCCTCTCCCAGCCGTTCACTATGGGGCAGAAAAAAAACCCCAAACCCAACCCCCTCCCCCCCCCCCTCCCCCCCCGCAAAATGGTAAAAAATTCCAAGCCCTTCCCCTGGCTTCTCCTCCTTGATTGTGAGATTTTTGCCTTTTGGTCTGCAGGAGTTAAGTGTTAAAAGCTTTCAGCAAGTGTTTGCCTGAGTTAAGGACTGGAGACTGGGATAGAGAGAAGGGGGGTTACAGTTCTGTAGTTGATGTGTGGAGAAAAAAAGGGTTAAAGAGACAGTGCGGTAAAAAGGACAGTCTGAAAATGTGAAATAGTAAAGTTTATCTTTGGAAAGGGCTATTTGGTGACATTTGGGAGGAAGATTGGGAGCGAGATCCTGATCACCCGGTTCTCTTGCAAGTGCTTCATGATCACACTCAAGATCACCCGCTCCATGACTTTCCCCGGTACCGAGGTCAGGCTGACAGGCCTGTAGTTCCCCGGATCCTCCCTGCGCCCCTTCTTATAGATGGGCACGACATCAGCCAGCCTCCAGTCCAGCAGAACCTCCCCAGTCATCCAGGACTATTGGAAGATGATGGAAAGGGGTTTGGCCAGCACATCCGCCAGTTCCCTCAGAACTCTTGGGTGGACTCCATCCGGCCCCATAGACTTGTGGGCATCTAGCTGGGCAAGCAAGTCTCTAACCACCTCCTCTTGGACCTTGGGAATCTCATACTTCTCTTCCAACCCTTGGGCTTGTGCACAGAGGGAACAATTTTCCTTACTGTTAAAGACTGAGGTAAAGTAGGCATTGAGCACTTCAGCCTTGTCTTCGTCCCCTGTTACTGTTGTTCCCTCTTCATCTAGTAGGGACTGGAGATTCTCCCTAGCCCTCCTTTTGCTGTTGACGTATTTGTAGAAAGACTTTTTGTTGTCTTTCACAGTCTTGGCCAATCGCATTTCTAGTTGGGCCTTAGCCCTCCTGACTTTTTCCCTGCACAATTTCACTTCCACCCTATAGTCCACCCAGGATGCCTGCCCCTTCCTCCAGAGGTCGTAGACCCTCCTCTTCCTATTGATGTCTCTTAGGACCTCCCTACTCAACCACGCTGGTTTCAAGTTAAAGATTAAAGATTTTACAGGAAAACCGCTGGAAGAAAAGTGGAATAGACTGTACTAAGTATTGTTAACAGCCTTCGCAGCAATCAAGATGAAAGAACTTAGATCGAGTGAAGAAATCGCGTACCAGCCAGTGGACAATGGAAGGCTAGCACCTTTTAAATATTAAGGCTAACTGAAGTAAAGTGAACTGTAAAGGTGGAAAACTTTGTGGGTTTGACCCTAGGATATGGTATATAAACAAAGAAAAATGGGTTGAAACAGACACACACCAAATTTGGGAAAAAACTAGAAACTTACATATGATAACTCAGGATAACACCTCATGGGGATTCACTAAGATTTGGGAAAAACATCCTGGCTCCCGAATTTAAATTGGTTGAGACAGCTGTTTGCAACAATAGCTGGCATATTGGTTTTGGTAATAATGATCCTTATTTTGGTCAAATGTTCCCAGTGCTGTCTTCAAAGTACTGGAAGCACATATAGTACTTGGAAGAAACATCAACTTTGCCAGGAGTTGGAATCAAATAAATATTTTGAGAAGATGTTAGAAAAGGAATCTTCATGTTAAGAAGTAAAAGAATTTACTAACTTTCTAGAAAAGGGGGAATTGATACTGGGCTAGGTGAAGTACTAACAGGATAATCATTGTTTAGCAGCTCAAGATAAACACAAAGAAAGGACTAACACTTAAGGGTAAACAGAATAGTAATCATTTAGCCAAAGCAACTGACACTTAAAGAATAGTAGAATAGAAGCTGTGATGTGCAGGCATATGATATAGGGGAAAAAGTTAGAAAAACTTAGAAAGCTTAGCTCACTGAAATACGCACTGTCTGCTAGAAAAAGTCTTGAAGACCCTGGATGTTGATAAGGGAGGAGCTCATTCGCAGACATTCACTGATAAGGGAAAGCTGAAATGTGCACAACAGCAGAAAGCTGACTGCATCCGTCTCTGCAGTCTGCGTCTGCGCACAGATCAGATTCAGGGATGATTCATGAGGAAGATGAAGGCTGCTTCAGCCCTAAGCCCCAGACCATGACACCGTGCCTGCGTGAGTATTGGAGAAGCTTCTCGAATCTAATTATAATAAGAAACAGGGAAAGGACATGAATATGTAATAGGCATTTATGAATAGGCATGTCTTTACACTATAACTATCTGCTTGTTAGACCATACAGTGTGCGAGTTAGGAGGATTACCCCTCGCACACGCTGGCAAATAAACGCATACCTACTTTATAACCCTTAAAGGAGTTATAGAGTTTGATTTGGCGACCCAGATGGGACATCCTCTCTATCTGGCTGCAGGACTGGTGGGGAGCAGGACGTTCTAGGCGCCACCAGACTATTTCTCCAGAGAATCTCCCATCCCCATCCAATCACTGCGGGGAGAGAGACAGCCAACAGTGGGTGGACAAGGTATGTGACTTGGGGATACGGATACTTGCAGGGGAGGTAGAGGATGAGTCTGTAACTTGTGTATGGGACACGCGATGATGAGGAGCTAAAATGCTCGCCCCTGGGAACTGGAAAGAGGGGATGAGTCTGTAAGTCATGCATGGGATGCGACATGCGATGACGAGGAGCTAGATTGGGGGGAGCAGGTTTCCTTCTCCGGGCAGGAACCTGCTGCCATTCCCCCTCTCTGTCTCTCAAATAGGAGTGGTTGGACTTGATGATCCGGTGGGTCTCTTCCAACCTGATTATTCTATGATTCTATGATTCTATGAAAGCCCAGAAGATGACAGTAAAGCACTTTAAATGCTTGTCAGGCAGTTGTAGACAGTGATAAGGTCTCCCCTCAGCCTCCTTTCCCCTAAACAACTCCAGTTTCCTCAGCTGCTCCTCTTAAGACTTGTTCTCCAGCCCCTTCACCAGCTTCATTTCTCTTCTCTGGACACACTCCAGGACCTCAATGTCCTTCTTGTAATGAGGGGCCCAAAACTGAACACAGGATTTGAGGTGTGACCTCACCAATGCCAAGTACAGGGGCATAATCACTTCCCTGGTCCTGCTGGCTATGCTGTTTCTGATACAAGCCAAGATGCTATTGGCTTTCTTGGCCACCTGGGCACACTGCTGGCTCATGTTCAGTCGACTGTCAACCAATACCCCCAGGTCTTTCTCTGCCAGGCAGCTTTCCAGCCACTCTTCCCCAAACCTGTAGTGCTGCACTGGGTTGTTATGTCCCAAGGGCAGGACTTGGCACTTGGCCTTGTTGAACCTCATCCCGTTGGCCTCAGCCCATTGATCCAGCCTGTTCAGATCCCTCTGTAGAGCCTCCCTACCCCCCAGCAGATCAACGCTTCCTCCCAGTTTAGTGTCATCTGCAAAGTTGATAAGGGTGCACTCGATCCCCTCACCCAGGTCATTGATAAAAGCAGAACTGGACTCAGCACTGACCCCTGGGAAACACCACTGGTGACTGGCCTCCAGCTGAATTTAACTCCATTTATCATTACTCTTTTGGCCTGGCCATGTCGTATCACTTTTTAAAAAAAATCTCTTTCTTAGAAGTTGATAAATGTTTTTATCATTCTCCCCAAATGTTACTCTGTTTGCATATGGGCTGACTTATGTAAATTTACACCTAGGTACCAATACATAATGTACTTTGCTAAATTTTGAAGATCAGTTGCTGAATGATTGTTTGCTTTGCTAGATTTTTTTTGGTTCATTTTACAGACAATTGATAGTAGAATGTGGCACCAAAAGAGTTTTTGCTCCTACTACACACACTTGAGTCCTAAATGATCATTAATTGTTATTATATTCCTTTTGGTTTGTTGTAAATGACATAGACTGCTTCACATGAGTAAGTGGGCTGTACCTTTCAAGCTGCAGTTACTTATGACGCTACAAAGTAATACTCATGGCTTCTTTTCACCAAGGTCAAATACTACTCAAAAGTGGGCAGAAATGTTAAGAGATTTCAGTTCTTGGCTATTGATCTACTTCTTTGAAGTGTATCATCTAAGATACTAACAGTCTTCAGCAGCAGTAGGTGCAGGCACAGTATAATTTTGCAAAGGTGAGGTGATTATAGTGTTTGGATTGCTCCTCAATGTAGAATTGTCAAGGAAATGGAGTTCAACTGCTGCTTCTATCTCACTTTTTTTTAAACTCATTTTGGTATGAGATCTTGCCTTTTTTAATTGTTGAATAAAACACAGAAGGGGTATGTAATATCTTTTAGCTAGATAAGTGTGTGTATTTACATATTCAGCTAGGGGATACAGGTTTTCTTTTACAGTGCCTGCAACTCTCCCTTTTAGGTGCAAATATTCAGCTGCATCCAGCGACAGGACGGTGAGTTCTGTGGTAGAGGTGGCCATAGGCGGCTGGGTGCTTCCCTGAACGGGGAAAAGCCTAAAAAAAACTCAATAGGGAAGTCAGCACTGGGCTCCTGGCTCAACGGCCGTTCCCGTGTGGTGCCTGACAGGAGGGGGCGGTCCCGGAAGCTTCCGCGGGGGATTTAAACGGCCCTTAGGGAGCACAGGCGAAGAGGAGTGGGGTACATTAAACAAGGCAGTTTGAGTGGGCAGGGTGAGCAGGGAGAGGCTGGAGCACGGTCGGAAGAGATTGAGGAAAATGGTGGATATCTGACGAAAGACTAAGGCCACACCAAGCGTGATGGAGGCCGCCAACCAGACAGAGCCCCGGTGGGCACATGCAGCTACCCAGACCCTGGGCTGCAGACAGTGCCCCCCTCCCATAGTGGCTCATGCCTCTGGCACTGGCTCCTCCTGTG